>LPNX010168439.1:250885-268339 GCA_001517045.1 Pseudotsuga menziesii
GAAAGATAAAGCTTATATAAGCTCTAACGGTTGTAATTGAAAAACATCATCTTTTAAATCATCCATTTATTATTTTATTCATTCATGAATTACTATTGATTGACCTATTTGGCTGGTTATTTCGATAGAAACAAGTTTTTGACTGTTTCAGTGGTATCAAAATCCCTTCCTTAACCATCGAGGTATAGTTTCTCTACATCGTTGGTCCTTGACCAAGAAGCCTCCAATATCCACCTATTCTTCCTCAACCATGGCACTCACTTACACCACATGTGGGTCACTTCCAACACATATGCATCCATGTTGCATCACTGCCACTGCCCCTACGTCCAACGCCTCCCTCTCATTTTTTTTTCTTTTTCCCTCCTCGACTCTCCTGGTCCCGCCACTCTCTCCCCACTGCACTACTGACTTTTCTTCCACCCACATCAAGTAACTCCCTCCATGTTGCTCATTTCTCCACACATCTCTCTCCGCATTCCTCCTATCAAAGGAGTCAAAGACAAATTATTGACAAAAGAGCCAAGTCAAAGGGGGACCATTTACCGTCGAAAAAGTTGAAGACCAAATTATCGACAAAGCAACATAAGCAAAGGAGAATCTAACATTTTCATAAGAATACAAGTCCAGCCATAACCATGGCTTATGGTTCATATATTTAGATAAAGAAATTAGAAGATGAATTAGTCCGTTTTCAAAATGAAAATATAAAATTACAAACGTTAACCTGAAAATTTTGTAACCCCAACCCGGTTTCAGTTTCAGTTCATTGCATATGGTTTAATGCCCAAACCCCATTATGCATGTTCATATAAAAATAAAATTTTGACTATAAACTTGATAGGCATGAGATATTTTTCAACCTTTTCAACTCATAATTTTTTATGACAACCCTACTTTTCTTACTCAAAATTTCGACCTACATGGTCCAGAAAAAATACCTGAAGGGAAAACCTATTCTTCAAAGAGAAATTTTATTTTTCAGGAAAATTTAAAAATAAATTATAGTAGTACTTATCTCCCTTTTTCTTCCTCTAAAAATGCCTTAGAATCACTCTAAACGACTGTTGTATAGTCTGCAATTTTTCTTGTGTTGTACAGTTTGCAATTTTTCCTGTACAATACATATCACATGTGTGACTGTACAAACAACATTTAATGTTGTTGTATAGTCTGTTCCAGCATCTCGAAATATGTGCCAAAATTTTTCCTCGATTTTCAATCCTATACAAATTGTTGTACGACTGCAATAAATTATGTACTAACTCCTCGATTTTTGTGCCATGTTTATCCTTCTCGATAAACATTCCCAACCTTGATTTCTGCAATAGTACAACCTCATTAATGTTGTTGTATGATTTTTCCTAGAAAAATGTGCCTCTTCTCCTCCTTGGAAAATGTGTAGGGGTTTCTCTGTTTGTTTTTTCTCTCTTCCCCCTTGCTCCTCTCTCCAAAAACTCTCTTTGGAATGTGAACAATGAATTTGGTTGAGCCTTTCCCTAGTCTTTTTGTTTCAGTAAATTTTATCTTCAAATCCAATGGCCAAGATTAAAATAAAATTAGATGATATCTAGGGCCAAGATCACATCTCACTTTTCTCATTAAAAAGAATTAAATGATTTTTTAAATATTTTGATGTGATACATTAATTGCACACCCACCTTTTTAATATCATTAAAGTCAAATAAAATTGTATAACTCAACTTCATTTTATAAAGTGACTTTATCATTATAAAGTGAATCTCACTTTATAGACATAAGCTAGGGACCACATTTAAAGTGTCTTTGTCCACCCCAAGGCACAAATGAATGGACAAACACTTCCTTGATAAAACTTCAACACTCCCTCTTACCGAGGAAGATGTTTTTCACCACCCCCATCTTGTCTTTGAAATGAATATGATTCCCTCTTCCCAAATACGTCATGAGAATGTTTGCTACCTGCTCATCAATAGAAATGTACTGCAACTCTACAACTCCTCTCTGAACATAGTCTTTGATGAAGTGGTATCTGATATCAATATGATTTTACATATCATGAAACCTTGGATTCTCAGATAGCCAAATGCAACTTTGATTGTCACAATGAATAATAGTAGGCCTCAACTCCTGACCAAATAAGTCTACAACCAACTTGCGAAGCCACAATTCCTCGCAACTATCCTTACTGGATTCCATGTACTCAACCTCTGTAGAACTCAATGGAATGAACTTTTGCTTCTGACTGAACCACGACAAAATTGTAGAGCTTGAATTGAAACAACAATGGTAAGTGCTATTCCAGTCTGAAGCATTTCCTTCCCAATTTGAGTCTATGAAACCAACCAAGCTAACTCCACTTGACCTCCTCTACTCCAGACCATAGCCTATAGTCCCAGCAAGTTTTCTCAAAACGTGTTTTGTGGTTGTCCAATGCACTCTCCTGGTCTCCACCATGAATTGACTAAGAGTGTTCACTACAAAACTCATATATGGTCTGGTGTTGAGAAAATACATCAACGAACCAATAAGATGACAATACAAAGTAGGATCCGCCAACTCTCCCTCAGAAGAATGAAGCTTCTTCCAGTTGGTGATCATGGGTGTGGACATGGGAGTGCACTCCTTCATCCAAAATCTCTTCAGAATATGTGCAACACATTTCCATTTCCCCAGGAAAACATGCCCATCCTCCTACCATACCTCCATGCCTAAATAGTAATGCATCAACCCAAGGTCTGTTATCTTTCTTGTATGCCTCAATTAGGTGCTCTCCTCTTGTAATGAACAAACCATCAACGTATAGCCGAATAATGAATGAATCACATCCAACCACAATGAAGTATAGGTTGGGATCAACGTCACTCTTCTAAAACCCAATCAAAAGCATATATGAATCAATCCTCGAGTACCAAGCCCAAGGGGCTTGCTTCAAACCATACAAGGCCTTTTTTTAGCTTGCATACATGCGACTCTCTCTCATGAATCTCAAATACCTATGGATGCTCTAGATATACCTCCTTGCATAGAAGACCGTTGAGGAAAACAGTCTTCACATCCATCTAATGAATCCTCTAACCCATCATAATCAACTCCCTTTACCTGTGATAACCCACACGCTAAAAACCAATCTTTGTACTTCTTGATGCTGCCATCCACAATATGCTTGAATTTATAGAGCCACTTGGAATTCACAATTGACTTCCCCTCTGTGTTAGTTTTTCTTTAGAACTGATTAGATTATCTAGGATATTTATCTGAAAGAATAAGAAGTACAATAAGATGCATAAGATATAAAAGATACACAAGATGCAAATATTTTCACTAGGGAAACCATAAAGGAGAAAGCCCCGCAAAATTCCTCAAAATAGTAAGATGAGAAAAAGCAGTAATAAGAAGTGTTCAACAACTATCATTCGAACTTGAGAGTCTGAGGTGTGTATAAATGAGGGAGAGTGCCTCCCTATTTATACCCTTTCAAGTCACTAACCAAACACAAGACCAGGTCACACATGTATTCCCTAATAGGGTCGAATTCTCCTAGAGAGACTCCAAATACACATTACATGATGTTACACTGGGGACTATTGCCTTGACTTACAATGGAGGTTGTACCTCAAGGTCTAGACACAATTAAGGCATCCCACAACGGAGTAAACACATCACCAATGGGGGTACAACAACATACAATGATAATATACATTAGACTATCTTCTGAAGTTACAAATACATCAACACTCCCTCTTAACTAGGATGGTATTCTCTCTCTTCATAGTCATCAACATATATTGTCAAGCCTTCATCGCATAGTCATCATCACAGATTCATATATAGAGTCATCATCACAGTTGCTTCCATCATCTTCTTATTATCAATCATCGATCAATACTATATGTCATTAGAAGTTTCTACAGAGTCAACCCTCTCTCAACTGGGTGTAGGCCTAGTCCTCATCTAGGTCTTCATCACATCTCGAGAAAGCCATCTCGTAGGAACAATTCAAGACCTTTTTTACATTGACATGGAAATAACCTATGTCTCCTACCTTCATCTCATCGTATCCAAAACATCTATTTTGTCTTGCACAAAACAAAACAAAGAACAAAGCTTTAGATGCAGACCACCTGCGTTCTTTTACCATAGTAGTGAGCCAGGATATTTTTCACATCATTAATACAACCTACAACTTCTACTATGCGAGAATCACCTAGGAACACACTCAGTGCATTATGTCTCTACACAATCAACCTGTGTTCTATTAGTATAACCACCTAGGTTCACCTCTCGTGCTTCATGACATTATCATCTCAACATGGGAACACACACACACACACACACATATATATATGTGAGGACGAATTACGACCAAACAACCTGCTACATTAGGACCTTTTACGTTCTTTGGTAAACCTCAAGGACTTATTACATTTGAACAACCTGCGTCTGAGATAATTTACATTCAGAAAATCTTCGGGGCATATTACATCCAAGTAACCTATGTACCACACCAGGTCTCATTTTACACTCGGAAAACCCACAGGACTTATTACATTCGAGTAACCCACGTACCACATCAGGTCTCATTTTACACTCAAATAACCTGTCACAAGACGGATTACATCTAAGGATAACCTGCGAGGTTTACCAGGACTGATTATATCCGAGGACAACCTACATGATTGATTACGTCTGAGCATCCTGCTTCACTAGGATTTTTCCCACTCATACAACTTGTCACATTTCCCATGTGAGAGATATCAAGCATTAGCTATTTCTAACATAGAAACACATAAGGGATGATTACATCCAAGGATAACCTATGAGCTTCGCCAAGACTTATCCAAGGATAAACTACAGGACTGATTACGTCTAAGCAACCTACAAGCTTCACCAGGATGTTATGCTCAGACAAACAGTCTCACTAGCTATGCTAGAACACATCACTCCCTCTTTCGAGGGATCTCAATCTGGATCACACCAAGTCTTTCTCTGAAGTACTCGAACTTCACTCTCGCTAGAGGCTTGGTCAACACATCGGTTATTTGCTCCTATGTTTCCACATACTGGATCTTCATTGCTCCTCTCTGCACCATATCCATGATATAGTGGAACTTGATCTCGATGTGCTTCGACTTGTCATGGAACACTTTGTTATTCGACGGCTTCACACAACTCTGATTGTCACAGAAGATACAAGTCACATCCAATTGGAGATAAAATAAGTCAAACAGTAGCTTTCACAGCCACACTGCCTCACAACTAGATGAGTAAGCAGCAACATACTTTTCCTCGACTATACTCATCGCCACACATGATTTCCTCCTGTTGAACTAGGAGGTCATGCCAGATCCCAAACTGAAGCATCAAACTAAGGTACTCTTCCTGTCAGTGGCGCTACCTTCCCAGTTCGAATCAACATAACCATGTAGGTTAATCTTTTGATCCACATCATATTTGAGCCCATAATCCACTGTACCTTTTAGGTACCTCAGAACATGCTTTACAACTATCAGGTGAACATGTCTCAGATCTATCAAGAACTGGCCAAGGGTGTTCATAGTAAATCATATATCTAGTCTCAGATTCGTCAGATACATCAATGAGCCAATCATCTAATGAGACATCGTGGCATCAACCCACTCAGATGAAGCATCACTAAGAATATTCAAGTTATATGCCATAGGTGTGGCTATCAACTTGCAATCCAACATTTTGAATCTCTTTAGAATCTCCATTGCATACTTCCATTTCCCAAGGAAGATTCCATCTACATTCTTCCACACCTCCATGCCTAAGAAGTAGTGCATCATACCTAGGTCTTTCATCTCGAACTCTATAGCAACTCTCCTCCTTTCATCTGTAATGAGCTCCTCTTCACCTATCAGAAACAAGTCATCGACATATAGCAAGAGTATCACAAGTTGTATCACAAGTCTTATGTCTTCCACCTTGAAGTAGAGTTTGGAATCCGATTTACTCTTGGTAAATACCAAGCTAATCAAGAAGTTATCCATCCTGCTGCACCATGTCCTCGGTTCTTGTTTCAATCCATACAAATCCTTCTTCAATTTGCACACATGGGTCTTCCTGTCATGTGTCTCAAATCCCAGTGGTTGTTCCATGTACACTTCCTCCTCGACTACACCAATCAAGAAATATGTATTGACATACATTTGGTGTATTTTCCATTTCATAACTGCTGAAAAAGCAAGTACGGTCCTAATGGAAGTGTACCTCACCATGGGTGCAAATGGCTCTTCGCAGTCTATGCCTTCTTTCTGTGAGAAGCCTAGTGCTACGAACGTTTCCTTTTTATTTCTCGATGTTTCCATATGTAGCATGCTTGATCTTGTAGATACACTTTGAAGTCACGAAATACTTCTTCTCTAGTGTTGGAACAATGTCCCAGACATCATTCTTCATGATCGACTGATATTCCTCAATCATAACATCCTTCCACTCTTTCTTTTCTGCAGCCTCTTCATAGATGGAAGATTCTCTATCAATGATGTCACACAGCAGGGCCATATAGCTATTGTAGGGATTTCCCTCTTTCTCTCTCTATGTATTCCCTCTCCAGCGCCATACCTTTCAGCTTCTCGTATGAGCTCTCGTTCCCATGATAGTTTCCTCTTGCGAGATTCCTTCTCAAGGAATGTCTCTACCAGCTCTTGTGGTTCTGTCATGTCATGATCTTCATGGTCTACTGGAATTTCTTCTCCAATTTCCATTTCTCATACTCTCGTCTCTTTAGGTTCCTTGAATTTCTGAATGGGAGTCCTCCTGGATCTGAAGTATGGTGAGTCTTCACCAAAGGTTACATCTCTATTGATGTCAATCTTTTAGAATCATGGGAAGTATATTGGGTAGGACTCTGATGTATCAATGTATCCTATGAATATACCCTTCCTCCCAGAAGGATCGAGCTTGGTCCTTTTCTCCTTTGGGATATGTATGTACACTGGGAAACCAAATATTCTTAGATGGTTGAATTCTGGTTTCTCTCCTGAGAAATCCTCTTTAGGAGTCTTGTTGTAAAGTACTCGATGAGGAGTACGGTTATGTACATACACAACTATTCTTTCTACCTCCGCCCAAAGGTGCATAGGAAAATCCTGGTCATGGAGCATAGCTCTTGCTGCTTCCTTGATGGTTTGGTTCTTTCATTCCACAACCCCATTCTACTTAGGATTGTATGGAGTGCTCAACTCCCTCTTAATCCCAGACTCTTTGTAGAGTTCCTTGAATTCATCTGATGTGAATTTGCTGTCATTATCTGACCATAGAGTCTTGATCTTCCTATCAGTCTGGTTCTTGACCAAGGATTTATATTCCTTGAACTTACTGAAAACTTCACTTTTCCCTTTCAAGAAATATATCCAAGTCTTACATGATAAATCATATATAAAGGAAACATAGTACACATACCCGCTTAGTGAGCTAGAAGAGATGGGTCCACGTATATCTGGGTGTAATATCTCCAATATTCCTTTAGCCTTGCTCTCACTGCTGGGAAATGTCTTCTTCACATTCTTTCCTTGTGCACATCCTTTGCAAATTCCTTCATGATTTTCCTAGCTCTCTAGCAATCCTGAGACTACTTTGGTTGCCATCGGTAGTGCTCTATAGTGCACATGTGCAAGCCTTCTATGCGATAGTTTGATTGGTTCAATTGACTTGTGAACCAATGCTTGTTGAGGTTGTCCCTTTATCTTGTACAAACCTCTGTCTTCCTCTCCAATCATTGTTGCATCCTCTATTGTCTTTCCTCTGGGCCACATCAAAACTTGGCCATCGAAAAAACCAATCCTATAATTCCCTTTGCATCTAGTGCAGAGATGGAGAGAATATTCTTCTTCAATCTTGGAACATATAGCACATCCTACATCTTTAAATATCTCCTGGAGCCATGCTTGTATAAATCTTCTCCACTCCCTTTTATGGGGTATTGGTAATCATCCCCAAGTATCACCTTGTGTGGTGACTCATGTTTGGACATATTGGCAAATGATCCCTTGTATTTTGTCATGTGTTTAGAAGCTCCACTATTCACAAGCCAATCATTGCTTCCGTGTGAGATAGTGCAAGTAAGTGCTAATATTAGCACATACTCTTCATCTGAATCATCCTTCTCCCATCTGAATCTTTTTTTGTTGGTTCATCATTTTCAACAATATTAGCATGGTGTCTCATTTTCCTGATGGGACAATCTCTTGCAAAATTTCCCTTTTCATCACAAGTGTAGCATCAAACATTTGAAGTATCTCTCTTGGTCTTCTTCGGTTTCTTGTACTTCTTGTTGTTGTGATGAATGTTCTCCTTCTTATCCTTCTTGAATTTCTTCTTGGTGTGAACCATGAGAGCTTGATATTCAATTGCTCAGATTGTCTCTTCTCTTGTCACGAGTTGAGCTTCTTCTTGTGTAAATTCTTCTTGGATTTTGCTAAAAGAGATCTGACTCCTTGCACAAATCCCTTGAATGAATGAGTTCCATGATATAGGGAGACAATTCAAGGTAGTCATCACAATTTATCCTTCTTTGAAATTCTCTTCAACCGCTTCAGTTGTTCTTTGATTTGAACAACCCTTGTGAAGTAAAATTGTATAGTCTCAGAGTTCTATATCTTCACATTCTTCAACTGGTTCCTCAAAGTCATCTTTTGGTTGATGTTCTTTCCTTCGAACATCTTTGTTAAATCATCATATACTTCCTTCGGTGTCTTGAATCCAGACACATAGGGGATGAGGTGATCCTTAATAGAATCTGCAATGATTCTCTTAGACTTAACCATGCTTCTCTTATGAGCATCCTTAGCCTCATCTCCCTATGGTTCTGGGACTTATTTAGTGATAAATTGATCCAATTCATTTTCTTCAAGGATCAAAGAGATTTTGTACTTCCATGATCAAAAGTTATAGACCCCTCCAAGATTGTCGTCAAGCTGAGTATGGTGAGTCATCTTTTCAAATGAGAACCTCATGGAAATAAAAAAGATTTAGATATTACCGATTTGAGATGTTTGATCTGGTTCGAGAGCTAGATGACCTAGGGTTTGGTAGAGAAACCCTATTTTTCCAAACTTGGATTTTGGGAATCTGTCTGAATAGAAATATGTGCCTCCTTGAGGCGAGTTTCTCAACAAGGTCACTTTCTGAAAACTGAGGTGGGAAGCCTCCGAAACTTGATTCCCTAGTTCCTCCCAACAATAGTGACAGGGTAAAAAATGAAACTTCTTCAATATTGAAACTGCTTCCACCAACATATGCACCCTACTGAGGTGAGTTAGCCTAACCCTCTTTTCTTAATGATCTATGGAGATAACACCTTGAACTAGGAAACCCTAGTTTTCGTTGTCATACAGTTCCTTCTTTCAGAGAGGCTATAATACCATGTTAGTTTTTCTTTAGATCTAATTAGATTATCTAGGATCTATATATGAAATAATAACAAGTAGAACAAGAGACATAAGATATGAAAGATACACAAGACACAAAGATTTTCATCGAGAAAACCATAAATGAGAAAACCCTACAAACTTCCTCAGAATAGTAAGATGATCAAAAGTAGTAATAAGAAGTATTCAATGACTATCTATCTCTCTATCATGCAAACTTGAGAGTGTGAGGTGTGTATAAACGAAAGAGAGTGCCTCCCTATTTATACCCTTTCAAGTCACTGACCAAACATAACACTGGAGCCCACATGTCTTCCCTAATAGGGTCGAATTCTCCCTAAGAGACTCCAGATACACATTACATGATGTTACATTAGGGACTATTTCCCCAACTTACAACAAAGGTTGTACCTCAAGGTCTAGACACAATTAAGACATCCCGCAAGGGGGTAAACACATCCCCAATGGAGGTACAACAATATACAATGATAATATACATCAGAATATCTTCTCAAGTTACAAATACATCAACACTCTAGTCTAGGAATCACCTCCCACACATCATTCTTCATGAATGAATTGTGCTTCCATCATGGCATCTCTCCAAACCTAATGTGCAGATGCCTCCTCATAAGTAGCAGGCTCGGAATCATGCAAGATGGTCACCTGTCCCAAATAACTGGAAAATATATCTAGTGCCCTACTCTCTCTGACCTCCATCCTGGGTGGCCCCACAGACTCCTTTTCTTCCTTCACAAGCTCCTTAATCCAACTTGGATTTCTCTTCTTGGAAGTAACATCCTGTGGAAAACCCAGTCACTCCTGAGACATGTGACCATGTGCACTGACTCGCTAAAATCTATGATCTTGTCACTTTTAGAGTAGTAATATATTGTTGCTCCTCCTTTTACTCTCGATACTTTCGAAAGGCCCACTCCTCCTCAAATATCACCTCCCTCATAACCACAAATTTCCTCTATACAGGAATGTATATGCAAAAAACCTTTGAAACCTCGTCACAACCAACAAAAATACACCTCTCCAGTAGCCTCAAACTTTGTCCTCTTGTCATAAGGGACATGGGAATATGAAGGGAATCCAAAAATACAAAACTGACCTATCTCAGGCTTCTTCCTAGTGAACATATCCTCAAGATTTTTGCACCCCAAGGAATAGTGCAGACTCATGTTCTGTACAAAATTAGTTGTACTACATGTCTCAACCCATAGAAAGAAAGGAAGACTTTGATCATGCAACATGGCTCTAGATGCACCCACTATCACAAATTTCTTCCTTTCAACCACTCCATTCTATTGTGGAGTGTAAGGAATTGTCAAATTCCTCCTAATTCCCTCATGTATACAAAACTCATCGAATGCATGGGAGGTATACTCAACTCCATTATCTGATCTGGGAACCTTGATCTTCTTTCCTATCTGGTTCTCCACAAGAGCTTTGAACTCTTGGAAATGAAGCAAGACCTCTTCTAAATTCTTGCTTCTCAGAAAGTAGATCCAGGTCTTCTTGGAAAATCCATCGATGAATGTGATTTAGTACTCAAAACTTGTCAACGAGGAAAAAGACATGGGACCACACAAGTTTGAATAAATTAAATCAAGCACTCCCGCTGATCTTCTATCATTGCTTGAAAAAAAATTCTTGGTGTACTTTCCCAAAGCACACCCTCTACATACACCACTCTGATCTATGTTGAAATATGAAAAACCTGTGGTCATATCTCTCAGAATCCTCAAATTTGAATGATGAAGGTGGGATATCATCCTATGTCATAACTCACAAAACTCATTGCTACTCTGTGTGTGTGCCAGTGCATGATGTGGATGGAAGAGAAGCATGTACATTTTCTCGCATTTAACTCCAATCACATATGAAGCAGATGGATCCTATGCTTTGGGAAAGATGTAAAATTTCCGATCTAGGACGTATACCCCAAGGCCTTTGTCCTCGATTGTGGAAACTGAAACAAGATTTTGTTGATGAAATTTTCATTGATTCCATCATGGACTTGCATTGGCCCCACAGCTTGTCATTTATGCCACCAAGTCCCTCTTGAAGTGCATAGGTATGGATGATCCCAGTACCCTCACATATAGTGCTTTGGATCCCTTACAGAGATGGTTTGTGCTTTAGAGCACCTTGTGCTCAATTGACAAGGTATTTGTACCCACAAGGATGGATATTGGAACCATCACCTTGTAGACGATGTTGAAGACCCTATTGATGATGCTGAAGACCCTGAAGATGGTGTTGAAGCCCTTGTACATGATGGAGAAGCCCTAGATGGGTTGGAGAAGCATTAATGAGCCATTATGTGGTCATTCATGCTCTAATGGTGTCATGGTACCCTAGGAGAAGTCTTGACATCCCCACAGGAGGTGGAATGATGGATCTTGACCCTTGGAGGTCCTCCTGTGTCATTGAGGTGGTTGAAGAAACCCATGAAGCCCCTTCGCATGTTAAAGAAGCCTTTGGAACACTAAATGGGATAAATTACCCATTCTATGGTCATTTGTGGTATGCATGGTTATTGATGGCTTAATGGAATCCTGGAACTCTTGGATTTGACCCTAGGGCATAAGGAAGACTTTGCACCCACTTATATGATGGTATGATGACACTTGGACATTTGGTGGCTTGTGGATGATAGGGTCCTTGGTCATACATGTCATGGTGATGGGGTCCTTCATGCACCCTTGGTTCTTAATGACGTGGAGGACACCCTTACTCATGGTGAACTTGATGGCATAGAAAAAACCCTAAGACAAGATGAAACATTGAAGATGTTGGCACCCACATACATTGTGGTATGAAGAAACTTGGAAACACTTGATGGCTTGATGTTGAAGTTGGAAATGGTCCATGTTACCATTTGATGACGAGCTTGAAGCCCATGATGCTCTTGCACATGACATATCCTTGGAAGCCCTAGTGGCTCAATGTAGCCGTAAAACCATTTCTAAATGGTAATACACAACACAACATTAAATATTAAAATATAAAACAATAAAAAATATATTTTTGAACTTGAAGAAGTCGGATAGCTTACAAAGTATTTTATATAAAAAAAATTTGTTTATTTTTAAGTCTGGCCTAATTTCAAGGAAATGGACAACGTTAAAAAGACTATAAAAACACAAGCATTCTCACTCCAAATGTAATCCAATGAAGTATGAATGAAGAAGTTCGTTGACTGATGTGGACTGTGGAATTTCATGGTCTAGGAGCAGTGGACTAAAGTTCTCGGAGTGAATAGCTCAAGGAATGGGTTGTCCCGAATTCTTCCATAGAGTTTCCATAACTCTCAATACAAATGAAGATGTAGGTAGAATAAACTCCCTGAACAAGGTGGATGACTGAGGCATCTTTCATACACAGACCTGAAATTTGGAAAGGAATGTTTCTTGGGATAGTGTTGGAGGCTTTTCTACACAATCCTAAAAAAATTTTTTACCAGCATTTGTAGGCCTAAAACAGTATGAAATTGCAGACTTAAACAATCTATTTTTGTTGTCTTTTGATGTTTACTGCTGGAGGTTAAACAATTCTAATTTTCAAGGAGAAGGTGTATCTTTTGGGTTTAATCTTTATGCTTTGCTGCTAGACACAAAAAATCTAATTTTGATTATGAATTAAGTCCATCCATAGTACATTCATATAGTCGCGAATTTCATCCATAGCATAAAGCATATGCACGACCTCATACACAGTCCGAGGTCTTTTTTGGTGTCTTCTACATGTTCCATACACAACCCTAAGTGTATCCACTAATAAAGTAAGGTATGTATACTATGATGACGTTCTCCCTTGAAGAAGGTGAGATCTGCATACCCTAGTTTGATACACAATCACAACTTGTACAACGATGAATTCCAAGTGATGTGAAGTGTACACGTACAGTGGCATGTACAATGATGTACAAAAAAATGATATTGATGGTACATTTACAGTGATATAAAAGTGTCTGAGTATACATGTGGTATGTACAGTAATGAGTGAGCAGTGTAGTGTACAAATGCATGAGTGTACATTAATGTACATACAATGGTATACTTTATGTACAATAAAGTGAAAAGTTGTGATGATACATGCCACACTTTGATGAATATGATATGATACTATGACTATGTTGAACACTCTGTGAGGTGATGATGCACACTTGATGCATGTCCAATGATGATACATAATGATGCATACTTGATGCTTACCTTATGATGATTATGCATTGTACACTATGATATTGAGAAGATCTGGCAGTGTTGCAGCGGTGTTGATGAGAGTGACGAGTAGAAGACCAACAATATCAAGTAGATGACCAGCAACATCGATGAGCAGATTTCATGATGAGCATCAAATTGATGACAATCAAAGATTGAAATCAAGCTTGCAAGTGGAATATTGCACTTGAGGATTGGACTCCTCAAACCCTTCTTAGTTCGAGCTAAGAAAACCAGGATAGGTCCTATTACAGGAGTTGGTGCTCTTTTCATCAGTTGGTGCTGATTATGATCGAGAAGATTGTAATCTTCCATTACCACAAATAAAGATCAAAATTACATATATTATTGTGTCTCTCTATGTGATGATTGTGCTTATGACTCATGGTCGATTTAGCTGATGAATATAATTATGTGATTAATCCTTGATATACTCTAATTGATTAAAAGAAGGTAAAAATGTTTAAATTGCTCACACGTTGATTCGCCCCCCTCTTAGTGTGGCCATTGTGTCCAACAGATTTTTTTTCATCCCAGGGACATACAAGACATCCCTTAGTAACATGGGCTCCATGGACTCCTTGTCAAAGGGGACTGTCCCACACCCAACTGCTCTCACCACTGTATCATCACCCAATACAACATCCAATTCCAAGTCTGTCTTTGACATCTCTGTGAACATCTCTTGAGAACCTGTCATATGACCCGAAACTCCACTATCAATGTACCATGTGGAGGAAGTAGTGGAAGCACTCAGTAAATTCCCAATGATCATAGAATGCTCTATCTTGTCCTCAATATCCCTACTGGTGATGGATGATGCTCTCTCTCTACAACCACCAGAAAAGAGAGAAAAATATCTCAAATCTAGCAACATACTCATCAATCTCCGTTGAATTTGTTGTCTATTGTTTCTTCTTCTTCTTGTTTGGGTATTTTCAAACATAATTCCCAAAATTCTAACAAGCAAATCATTTCACTTTTCTCATGTCTTTTTCTCCCCATCCTGTTGCTTGGTTCCACCCTTGGAACCTTTCTTGGACTTCTTCTTCTTCCCTTTCACTGCTAATTTCACATTCTCCTCATCATCCTTGTTGTGAGATGTACTCCCCTATACATATCCCCTATGGATCTCTTCCTATATGAAATCATCTCAAAGACGATCCCATGTATGCATGTGCTCATGAGAAACAACAAACTTAACAAAAACAGACCATGGCTTTGTCACACCATTTAGTGCTGTGCGAACCAAATTTACATCCAACACTCTCTCTCTCATTGATCCAAGCTCATCTCAAACCTATGTAATCTTGGTAAGATAGAAGACCATGTTCTCCCCCTTGTTCATCCTAGTGCTCTTCAGTTTCTCTGTTAACTACATTTTCAGTTTCTTCTGGATCTGAAGTATGTCGAGTCTTCATTAAAGGTTACATCTCTACTGATGTCGATCATTTTGAATCATGGGAAGTATATTCGGTAGGCCTTTGATGTATTATTGTATCCTAAAAATATACCCTTCCTCCAAGAAGGATCGAGCTTGGTCCTTTTCTCCTTTGGGATATGTATGTACACCAGGAAACCAAATATTCTCAAATGCCTAAATTTTGGTTTCTCTCATGAGAAATCCTCTTCAGAAGTCTTTTTGTCAAGTACTCGATGAGGAGTATGGTTATATACATACACAACTATTCTTGTTGCCTCCGCCCAAAGGTGCATAGCAAAATACTGGTCATGCATCCTAGCTCTTGTTGCTTCCATGATGGTTCGGTTCTTTCATTCCACAACCCCATTCTACTGAGGATTGTATGGAGAACTCAACTCCCTCTTAATTCAAGGCTCTTTGTAGAGTTCCTTGAATTCATCTGATGTGAATTCTTTGCCATTATCTGACCGTATAGTCTTGATCTTCCTATCAGTCTGTTTCTTGACCAAGGATTTATATTCCTTGAACTTACTGAAAACTTCACTTTTCCCTTTCAATAAATATACCCAACTCTTAATCGAGAAATCATATATAAAGGAAACATAGTACACATACCCACTTAGTAAGATAGAAGACATGGGTCCACATACATCTGAGTGTACTATCTCCAGTATTCCTTTATCCTTTCTCTCACTGCTGGGAAATGTCTTCTTCACATTATTTCCTTGTGCACATCCTTTGCAAATGCCTTCATGCTTTTCCTGGATCTTTGAAAATCCTGAGAGTTCTTTGCTTTCCATCGGTAGTGCTCTATAGTGCACATGTGCGAGCCTTTTGTGCCATAGTTCGCTTGGTTCAATTGACTCATGAACCAGTGCTTGTTCAGGCTATCCCTTTAGCTTGCACAAGCCTTCGTCTTCTTCTCCAATCATTGTTGCATCCTCTATTATATTTTCTTTGGTACACATCAGAACTTGGCCATCAACAAAAGCAATCTTAATTACCTTTGCATCTAGTGTAGAGATGGAGAGAAGATTCTTCTTCAATCCTGGAACATATCTCACATCCTACATCTTGAAAGATCTCTCGGAGTTAATCTTGTATAAATATTCTCCACTCCCTTTTATGGGGTATTGGTAATCATCCCCAAGTATCACCTTGTCTGGTGACTCATGTTTAGACATATTGACAAATGATCCCTTGTATTTTGTCATGTGTTTAGAAGCTCCACTATCCATGTTAGGGTATTTAGACACTTAGGAGTTAGTTAAGATCAACTTGTGTAATATATCCATTAGGTAAAAGTGTGTTTCTTTAGTATGCATTAGTATACATTTGTAAATATTCTAATCTGACGGTCACGATATGTTCTAGACATAGAGTGATCTGACGGTTCAACTTCTCTTAGATCATACCTACCATTGATCTGTGGCTTAACACCCGATTGGTCTATGATCTCTATTTAAAGAGCATAGAGGGTTCTTGGCTAGTTGATCGATTATGAGAAGCTCATGTAACTTTCTTTCTTTTGCATAATAAATTGCTCCAAGTAGCTATTTGGCTGGGGCCATGGACTGTTTCCCTCTCGAGGGTTTTAACCACGTGACTAACATCGGTGTGTTGATCTGTGATCTATTTGTGTGAAGCGGTTTCTGAAGGTGTTCGGTCTTTTGGGAGTACCCTATGTACCTTACATGGTATCAGAGCAGAGGTCTCAGGTTCAATTCCCCTGAGTTACGCCGGAGGCGAGGTGTTGGAGTATCAGGTACCTCCACATGGTATAACTGCTGCACCTCTGGGAATATAAAACAAGTGGTTTAACCACCACTCCTATCAGAGCTTTTATGAAGAGCCACTTTCGGTTTTGATCAAGATCTGGAACCGGTGTTGCCGAAACTTTGAAAGGGTTTTTGGTTCTAGATTTTTTGTGCATTTTTTTCCTATGGGAGTTGTTCCATTGCATCCAGAGCACTGTTTCCATTGGGAAATAGTTTTCATTTCATCAAAAACCATTTTCGTTTGCTCCAGAAACACCCATTTCGGCAAATTTGAAGGTATAATGTTATAGTGACGGATTTGTTTTTTTTAAATCTCTCATATTTTATCAGTTTATTAGTGGATATTTTATGTTTTAGTCTCGGACTATTGTTTTCCCTCACTGCGTATGCTCTTTGCCGTGCATTTTGCATGATCGCGACGAATCAGAAACAGTAAGGGAAAGTTTTTTTTCTTGTCTTCTCGGCTACGTATGCTCTTTGCCGTGCACCTTGTGCGATCACGGCAAATCAGAAACAGCGAGAAAAATTGAAAACGTAGACTTTTCGGGTAAGCTAACCAAGATCTAACCCCATTGTGTGGAAAAAGTTTTTTTTGTTTTTGTTTTTCGTTTTTTTTGTGATTTGCAGGAAAAGAAAGCAAGCAC
>LPNX010168470.1:0-48887 GCA_001517045.1 Pseudotsuga menziesii
GTTTCATAATTACTTCAACTTTCAACTTATATACATTATGGCATTAAAATATTTCTAAACGGCAGGTATAAGCAGCCTTGCTGCTATTTCACTTGTTTTGAGAGTCATTGAGAATACCTTGCTAAATATTTGATTTGCCATGAACCAATATTGATAGGATGGTACAAATGAAAAAAAGGTGAGTTTGTATTTATTAAACCTATAGGTTCGAAGTAGGTATCGTAATCTATGTTTGTCATAGTGGTATGGCATGAGTAGGATCATAAAAGTATAATTAAGAGGAGTGACGCCACACTATACTTTGTCACATCGAGGTACAATGGAAATACACTTTGTCACATCGAGGTACAATGGAAAAATTGCTTGAACGCTTTAGAGTGATAAAAGTAAGTTATTTAAACTCCTTTACCCATCCAAGTTGACATGACTTTGGATGAGGCGTCATCGGAAACTTAAAGTGTGTAATAAACCATTGGAATACTTGATTGTTTTTCCCATCGTTATCCATTATGATAGAAGATAATGGGTCCTTGATTTGATGGTTTTGAGTTAATTGATTTTATTCATACTTGTTTATGTAATATGTGAGCGTCAATACTAGATATGGAGTTGTAAATGTGAGACTAGTGACCTATACACATATGTCTTCGGAGACCTCGTATTTTTCACCAAGAAGTGCTTGAATGTTCCTACGAATATTTACTCACATAGCCTTTCCTTGTCATCATAAGGTCCATTGTTTTGTGGTCATGCCACCACTTCTTGTTATTTTATGTCATGGTAACACATGATATGATGGGAGACCCCAAGTCCTATACATTTTTATTGTGGTTCCCTTCGAAGTGGCATGGGGTTGATTAGATGAAACCAACTTGTTTTGATTGAATATTTTGGTTTTAGGAAGCTTACCCTTTATTATGGAACCAAGCTAAAATCCTTTTTTCCCATGGAAGGACTTGCTTATCCTCTATTATGGAACCAAGCTAAAATCCTTTTTTTATGGAAGTAATATATAATAGTTTCAATTCCTTCCTTAAATGTGGAAATAACCCATACAGGAACTCAATGCAAAGAGTCTCTTCAAAGTATCTTACCTCAAGCTTGAATAACATTTTTTTGAAGATGTCAATATAATATTCTAGACAAAATATCCATAGAAGTTGTATCCATTTTGCTAACAAAGAAACCTTGTACCCTGATGGATAGTGCCTCTTACAAATCATATCCTTGAAGTCTCTTCAAGTCCTGAATGGGGGTTGGTTGTTGGCTTCCAAATGTTGGGTGTGGTTTTTCCACCATGCAAGGGAATTTTACTACATGTGAACTTCAATGACGAAGATGTTGTTTTCCTTTGTCATCTTTGAGTGAGTTTTGAATAAGCTTTATGTTGCATCTATTAGAAATTTTGACTTAAGAGCAATTATGTTACACTTTCATTCAATTTTTCATAGCACAACATAATAATTGCATGGATAAATATCATTTAAAGAAACACATTCAACAATAGACACAAATATTTATCCTAGGAAAACCCTTTCAGGGGAAAAACCTAACAGAACTTCTTAAGTGTAGATTCATCAACAAAGTACTATGTCAATACAACGAAGAGCTAAAGCTCTCTCCCAGAAAATACCCAAGAAGCAAAGATAAGATAAGATCACATAACCCCAAGATAAGTCTTCTTCCAACTACTCTCTCTCTCTCTCTCTTTCCCACTTGTCTCGCTGACTTGAGCCAACTTTCTTGACGTGTACAAATGAGGAATGCATCCCCCTTATTTATACTCTTTTATGGCTAACATTTTCATTAACTGGGTCAACTTGTCTATTTTCACTTGATTTCTTAAGAGTATGTTTTAGAATTATTCTTTTAGGGTTATGACTTGATCAAATACAATAAGAGTATTTTTCAAAGCTACAAAACATCAACACTCCCTCTTAGCAAGGAAGGTATTCTACTAGCACAATCTTCAACACTGCTTCTGCATGACTATATTCTTTGACCTCATACTTGTTGACTTTCATAAATCTATCCATCACTAGAATTTTTGTACGAGGAATCCCTTAGCTATATCATGCATCTAGGAACTCAACTTAGCATCTCACTAGTGGGTGCAACATCATTGTCCTTTCAGACCTTATGGGTCTCAGCGTCCTTTTGGTCCTTATGTCATTACACGACTTCACCTAGCTCACACATAATCTAAGAAACTAATCCATGAATGACTACTCATTATTGCCACACTCAATGTGCTACTTACCCTTGAATCGAATTTGTAACTCATCACTTGCTCTCACGAGGGAAGTCCATTTGGAACACTCCAAACTTGTCCCTAAAGTACTCAAACTTTATCCTTGACAAAGGATTGTCTAACACATAGGTTATATGCTCGTTTATCGCAATATATTGTAGTTTCAACGCTCCCTTCTATCCCATGTCACAAATATAATGGTACATGATCTCGATGTGCTTGGACTTGTCATGAAACATGGGATTCTTTAACAATTTTATGCAACTCTAGTTGTTGTAAAAGATACAAGTCACCTCTAGCTTGAGATTAAACAATCCTGCAAGCAACTTTCGAAGCCACACAACTTCACTAATGACTAAACGTCCTACTATATACTATGCCTCGGTTGTAATGAGAGCCAACTAGTCTTCTTCCTATTGAGCCACGAGATCATCGTTGACCCCAGACTAATGCAACATCATGAAGTGCTCTTCTTGTCGGTGACACTACCGGCCCAATCTGAATCAACATAGCCATGTAGTCTCATATCACAATCTAAAACATATATGAGACCAAAATCAATTGTACCTTTTAGATACCTCATTACATGATTTTTCGCAATCAAGTGAACATGTCTTGGCACAACCATATTCTAACTTAATGTGTTCACCACAAAACATATATATGGCCTCATGTTCGTCAAATACATTAACGAACCAATAATCTATATATACATAGTGGCATCCACTATCTCTAAAGAAGTATCACTCAATAACTTCAGGCTCATCACCATTGGTGTATCCATGGGTTTACAATCCATCGTCTTGAATTTATTCAATATCTCTACAACATATTTTCCTTGGTTAAGGAAAACAAAATCCGGTTTCTGCCACACCTATAGACGTAAGAATTAATGCATCATACCCAAGTATTTCATCTCTAACTCTACAGCAAGATTCATTTTACACTCGACTATTAGCTTCTCGTCCCCTATCAGAAACAAGTCATCTACATATAACAGTAGTATCATTGGTCTACCATCCACAACCTCATAATAAAGGTTGGGATCTACTTTACTCTCAGTAAATCCCAAGATCATCATAAAACTATCAGTTATGGCGTACCATGCCCTACTAGGTGCTTGCTTCAACCCATGCAAGGCCTTCTTCAATCTACACACATGTGATTTCATGTCATGTGCCTCGAAAGCTTGTGCCTGCTCCACATACACTTTTTCTTCCACTACGCCATTCAGAAAATATGTCATAACGTCCATCTAGTGTACCTTCCATTCCGTCACTGTAGTTATCGCAAGTATAGCTCCAATTGAATTGTATCTCACCATGAGAGCAAATGTATCTTGATAATCTATTCCTTCTTTCTGGGAGAAACCACGAGCCACAAACCTTGACATGTACTTCTCAACACTGCCATCAGTTGAATGCTTCATCTTGTAGATCCATTTGGAAGTCACCGCTAACTTCCCTTTCGGTTTCGGAACCACGTCCCAAAAGGTCTGTTTCTCTCTCTGAAGGATCCATCTGGAGCACCATCTCTCTCTTGATCATGAATAATCTCTCAAGCCCAAACTGGTATTCTCTTATGTTTAATCATTTCTTGTGGTGGATATACAGGTCTATACGGTTCTATCATATCGTGATCCTTTAGAACATGTCCTTCTAGTACAACATCTTGTTCTAAAATAGTATTTGTCACTCTAGGAGATTCAATATTCTCACCATGGACCTCATCTAGATGAGTCTGTCTCGATCTGCTAAAAGTTGCATCCTCATCAAAGGTGACGTCTCTGCTAGTCTCAATCTGCCTGTAACCAGGAATGTAGACTTTGTATGCCTTCGATGACTCACTGTATCCAATAAATATACCCTTCTTTCCTGAAGGATCCAACTTTGTTTTCTTATCCTTCAAAATATGTACATATACAGGACAACCAAATATCCTCAAGTGGTTGACCTCTGCCTTTTCTTTGGTAAACATTTCTCCTGGTGTCTTGTTCCCAAGTACATGATGAGGAGCTCTATTATGCACATATACAACGATTATGGTTTCCCCTACCCATAGGTGTGATGGTAAATCTTGATCATGTAGCATGGCCTTCACTCCTTCCATTATCGTCTGATTCTTTATTTATGTCACGCCATTTGTTTTCAAGGATTGTAGGGAGTAGTGAGCTCCCTCTTAATCCTAGCTCTATGCATAAAGTCTTGAAGTCATCTAATACGATCTCTCCTTTATTGTATGACCTTAGTATCTTTATATTTTTTTATAGAGATTTTCTACAAGAGCTTTGAATTCTTTGAAGTTGTTGAACACTTCACTTTTTGCTTACAAGAAATAAATCCAATTTTTACATCAGTATTTAGGATTTCACAGGTGGTAGTCATTAATGGAGAGTTTGAAACCTGTGTGGAGTTTTTCATCTTGACGTGTTTTGGAGTTCACAGTTGAGCTTGTCTTCAGGAGAAGGATATCTCTCAAATGAACATTTTCAGTTTATTAAGTGTCATAAATATTTTCTTTTTATTTATTGGTGAATGTGTTGGCTTGTTTTATTAAATAATGTTGGTTTAAGCTTTTTATCAATTATTTAGTTTTTGTTATTTATTTAATTTATTATTATCGTTTTACTTTTATTTTGTTTTATTATTATTATTGTTATCATTTATTATTAAATGTTGTTTATTATTATTATATTCTTTATCATTTTTTATTTTATTTAATTATCATTATTATTATTATGGTCCTTTTATTATTATTTATTATTATTTTTATTATCATTATTACTATTATTATCATAATTTAAGCTTTTTATAAATTATTTAGTTTTTGTTATTTATTTAGTTTATTATTATCGTTTTA
The DNA here is from genome assembly GCA_001517045.1 of Pseudotsuga menziesii. NCBI lineage: Eukaryota > Viridiplantae > Streptophyta > Pinopsida > Pinales > Pinaceae > Pseudotsuga > Pseudotsuga menziesii. The sequence goes on from LPNX010168470.1 coordinate 5,111, forward strand.
CTTTTATTTTGTTGATTATTATTATTATTATTGTTATCATTTATTATTAAATGGTGTTTATTATTATTATTATTATTATTATCTTTTTTTATTATCATCGTCATTGTTATTATTATTATTATCCTCATTTAACCTTATGGAATGAATAAGTGGTTTCTAGGTCTCACACAGGATTAGGGCGTCATCTCTGTTGAAATTTCTTGGATGTTTCTCTATATCGATTGCTTTGCGTATTCGTCGCTTGTTGTAGTGTTCTTCAAGGGATATGGCATTCGTTTCTTAAATGCAAACATGGTGGTTCGTTCTTGATGAATGTTCTGCCACAGTCGACTTCTTGGTTCTTTCATGAATGGTGTCGGCACAATGTTCTTTTAATCTTAATTTTATTGATCGGCATGTTTCCCCTATGTATACTTCACCACATGAGCAAGGGATTGAATAAATGCCCATTCTTAGCTTTGGGTCAACCGAGTCTTTTGCTTTGTCTAATATGTTCCTTAGGGAGGTTGGTGGACAAAATATTGTGCTTATTTGTTTTTTCCTCAACACTTTGGAAATTTTGTCTGTCATCCCTTGGATGTATGGGAGAAGAACCTTTGTTGCACCTTCTTGTCTGTCATTGTTTCCTGTGTCTTTCCTAGTGTTCTTATCTTTGTTGCTTCTATCTTTTTCCCTTTTCAATGCCCTCCCAATGCCCTTTTTGTTATAATCATTGTTTTGAAGAGCGTTTGATAAGTGTCCTAGTTCATCTTCAAGGTGTTCATTATCTGATATTTTGACAGCTCGTGTAGCAAGAGTGTGTAGAATTCCCGGATTTTGTGACGGGTGATGATGTGAGCTAGCGTGTACATATCTGTCTATGTTGGTCTTTTTCCGGTACACTTGGTGGGACAGAGAGCCATCTTCCCTCTTAGTGATTAGTACGTCAAGGAAAGGAAGGCAATTGTTCTTTGGTATTTCCATGGTGAACTTTATATGGTTGGATAGGCTATTCATATGTTTAAGGAAATCATCCAAGTTCTCCCTTTCGTGAGGCCAAATAAAGTTAATATCGTCTACGAACCATTTCCATTATCTTGTTTTTAGAGGGTAAGAGTCCAATGATTTCTTTTCAAAATATTCCATGTAGAGGTTGGATACTACAGGTGATAACGGAGATCCCATTGCAACGCCGCTAGTTTGATCATACATCTCACCTCGAAAGGTAACAGACCCACACAAGCAGATATGTACAGGCTAGCTCACATCATCACCCATCGCAAAAACTGGGAATTCTACACACTCTTGCTACACGAGCTATCAGAATATCAGATAATGAACACCTTGAAGATGAACTACGACACCTATCAAAATATATTCAAAACAATGGTTATAACAAAAAACACATTGGGAGGGCATTCAAAAGGGTAAAAGATAAAAGCAACAAAGATAAGAACACTAGGAAATACACAAGAAACAATGACAGACAAGAAGACGCAACAAAGGTTCTTCTCCCATACATCTAAGGGACGACAGATAAAATTGCCAAAGTGTTGAGGAAGAAACAAATAAGCACAATATTTTGTCCACCAACCTCCCTAAGGAACATATTAGACAAAGAAAAAGACCCGCTTGGACCAAAGGGAAGAAAGGGCATTTATTCAATCACTTGCTCATGTGGTGAAGTATACATAGGGGAAACAGGTCGATCAATTCAATTAAGATTAAAAGAATATTGTACTGACACCATTCATGAAAGAACCAAGAAGTCGATAGTGGCAGAACATTCATAAAGAACAAACCACCATGTTTGAATTGAATAACCGAAGGTCATAGCCCTTGAAGAACACTACAACAGATGACGAATACGTGAAGCAATCGAGATAGAGAAACATCCAAGAAATTTCAACAAAGATGACGACCTAATCCTGTGTGAGACCTAAAAACCACTTATTCATTCCATAAGGTTAAATAATGATCATAATAATAATAATAATATAATAATAAATGATAAAAAAGATAAGAATGATAATAATAATAAACAACATTTAATAATAATTGATAACAATAATAATAATAATAAACTAAATAAAAGTAAAAAAATAATAATAAACTAAATAAATAACAAAAACTTAATAATTTATAAAAAACTTAAATGAGGATAATAATAATAATAATAATGATTATGATAAGAAGAAGTACAAGATATACCTTCTCCTCATGCAAGGCACCTCGTGAAACCTTTGATCTGGATATCCTACTTCTCTTCTCCAAGAATCTCATCCTCCAAGATATGCAACAAAGATGACTGCTAGGGAAAAGGTAAAGGGGATGAGAGTCCCAATTTCACCAGCATAACAATGCAAAGGCTAAGTCCCCTTTCATGGACCCCTCTCCCTCTCTTATATACTGTTTTAAAGAGTTAGGGTCGAATAGGGATCAATTACAACCAAAGGAGCAGATCCAAAACCACCCAAACCACCTCAAATTCGATCATTTTCATGTTTTTAATATTTTTTTGTCCACTTCATGGTATACTCATGGGTTTACTTCAGCAAACGGGTGAGTGACACGCAGATGTTCTTAGGAAAACTCGAGAGTGGGTCAAAAAAGTCATTTTTAAGGTATTTCCAAGCATTTTCAGGGGTTGATGTCTTCTGCAAAGTTTTTCCTTGGTCTAATAAATTTCCAATGGTCCAAAGAATAGGTTAAGAAGAGTTACATAACTCTATATATTTCTCCTCTAATACAAGTGTCTTTTAAGTGACTAACAGGAATTTTCATGAAGTGTCGTCATGCAACGAAAACATGTAAAAATCGTCACGGATGGAGAAGTGTCATTTTGGGCTATAACAGTAAGATACCTCATGAATAAGGCAATTACGAATGGTGGGATTATTATGTGGTTACTCTACTCCAGGAGTTCAACATCTCAGTTCTGGACAGACCATTGAAGGAAAATCAGGTAGCTAACTTCCTTTCTATACTTAACGATGAAGGTGAGAATATTCATGTTGATAACAGTTTCCCATATAATAATTTGTTTGTTATTTATAGTAAGTCACCATGGTTTGCGGACATATGCAACAATATTGTTGCATGGAAGTTACGATCTTAGAATATAAATGTGGCTTTCAAGCATTATCTAAATTTGTTAAGAAGTGATTCTTTCATACTATTTTCAATGATAATCTAAAGAAATTGCATAAGATTGCCTTGCAACTCTACCCTAGGAGGTCATAATGGGTTCTTGGAAATCTTGAATTGCACCTTAGTTTCTAGAATATTGAATTTGAAGTCGATTTCATTTACCTTGTGTGGATTGGTGAGCTAAGAATGATCTTTGCATATACTTTGCACAACACCTCACAAATCTATTGATCTGGATTGATAATTAATGTTGCAGGAATTATTACCTCATATTTTTCACCAACAATCCATTAATGTGCATTGTATAGGATGTAAAATAAAGGCATCCCATAATCCAATTCAATATATAAATATTCATATCAATTTGGATAAATGGCAATGTTAAGTACAACGAAGAAACCTTATAATAAACCTTTGCTCGAACAATTTTCATTACCACTTTGGATATTTTGTCCACCTTTAGAGTATGCATTTATTCCTAAGTTAAACCTATTGTATCATTAATTTCCTTATTGAAGAGAAACCCAAAATGTTCTTCTATTATAACCCCTAGTAGAAGGATATTTAATCTACTTTCCAATACCTTTGTTATGATTTTAAAGGGAAAGTTGCAAAAATATATTGGTCTATATTCATCAAAAGTCAAATTCATTCTTTTTAGGAATCAACACTATCAATTGTGCATTTAAATCCGCTAGTATCTTTCTAATGGTTCTATATTGTTCATATACTCCTATTATTTCTTCCTCAAGCATATTGTAGAAACCTATGTAGAATCCATAGTCCACCTATCTAGACCTATAATTTTTAGCTTCTTGAAATATTTATGAAATGATTCCAGTTCTTCCTTATTTATTTCAAATTCAATATCTTCATTATGTTTTTCACCAATGGGGCTTGGAAACAAAGAAAGTATCTTTGTCACTTCTATTATGGTAACCATGTATCACTCCTCAAACAAATATTTGAAGTGCATTGTACCTTATTCAACTATTTCATAAAAGGATTTTGCTTTTTGTTAGACACTGAGAGGGGGGGTGAATCAGTGTAAAGAAATATTAAAAATTATCTTAGCTTGTCACAATTGACTACCAATTCATCATTCTACCAATATCATAATAATTTCATAAACATATTTTACTTCATTATTCACATAGCATAAGCATTTAAATCATCAAGAACCATAACACAAAAGAACACAACACCATATAATTTTGTAATCTTTTTGTATTAGTTTTGGTCCGGCTACAACCGTTAGGTAAAATCAGCACCTAGTGATACAAAGAGTACCTACTCTGCATCCAGGACCCTTCCTGGTTTTCTTATACCCTACTAAGAAGGGTTTGAGGTATCCTAACCTCAAAAGCAAGACAAGATTGCTTTTACAATTAAATCTCACTGTCACATCAACATCACCTATTTCTTCAATATCTGTTGTTGTTGGTCAGTACTGCTGATCATCTGATCATCACTCTCAACAACACTACTCAGAACACACTTTTCATTCTTCTATGTTCATCAACACCTGCTCTTCAATACTGCCAAGTCATCAAGTCACATTGTCATCATGTTGTTTGCTAACGGTATCACTGTCACACATATCATACTCATCACATCAATCTGCTCTGCTACTGGTCAACTGCTCATGTTATATCAACATCATCAACAATTATATCAGGCTATATGCATCAAGTATGCATCATCATCATCAAGGTCTAATCACCAACAAGGTCTTTAACATCATCATAGGACATGCTTCATCAAAGTGCACAAGGCATGTCATCATCAAGGTCTGTATACATCTGTAAGCTTCTTGTAGTAACTTTAATGCAGACTTCCTATAGCTTCTCAAACTTCATCCATCACAGAATTCAGAGCACATTTCAAAATTGAAAAGCTTTATTGCATACCTTTCCAATGGCTACCTTAGTGCTGATGTATACCATGAAGTTTATAGCTTGTAAACTTCAACGCTTTACTTGATTTACAAATTACAAACTGTGGCTGTCAAAACATCAAACTGTGTTAGAAGCAGTCTTCTTCCTTAGCTCGGATCAAGCCTGTGTGTCAAGTCAAGCTGCCATCAATATATGCTAGGAGTTTTGCCATGAATGTTTTAACAAGGATCTCTAACATCATAAGTATGCACTCAAGTGTCATCATGAATGCAATTTTTGTAGTATTCAGACAACTTCATACGTCTTCATCTGAGATTGATCTTTGCATGTCAATCTTTATGTTAATCTCTGAACCTGTGGATCTGCTGCTCCAATGGACTAGTCTGGGCTCAGATTTCAGTCACCAGCAATACAATAATGAAGGAGCATCAGCGATTTGAGAGACTAATTAAAATATGTAATTTGCAAGCTCTGATTTTCAGACTTCTGTAATTCAAAAACCCCAACGATCTCTACAATTGACTGTCACAAACTTGAATGCCCAACGATCTCTACAATTGACTGTCACAAACTTGAATGCCCAACGATCTCTATCCAATCATGAAGAAACATTTGTGTTTTATTCCAGAAATTAATTTCTTCTCTGTATTCATCAGTGTTCACCATTGAGGAAGGAAAACATGTCCTCAATCTACATAATGAAGACTTGTGTTTTAAGAAAACACATATCCAAGAGTTATATTAGTGATTTCATTCATAGAAAAAAAATATCTTCATGTTTCTTCAACATCATGTCACAATCAATCAGCCAACTCAGAAAATCAGAAATAAAAATAGTTTTTCCTAATGTTGATTCTGATCCTCTGCTGCAGCCACCGAATTTCCTCAGACCATCTTGTCAGACACCAAACTCGGTTCATATGCACTTAAGGTTAAAAATTTCTTACCCTCTTCAAGCCTCGATTTGTCATAGGACTGTCATTAAAATTTGGACAAATTTCACGCTATGTCAACCTTCCTCAAGGACTGTCATCATCTTCAAGAACTGCCATCCCTTTATTAACCTTAAGAAGAATTCGGACTATCTTGGGACTATCATCAAGATGTCATGCTCAGGAAAAATTCAGGATTGTCATCTTCATCATCAACCTCTTCGGAATGTTATCTCTCCATCAACCTCTCAAACTGTTGTCGAGTTTCTTCAGTCTACTTCATGAGAGCACACTCCATCATCTTGAAATTCAAGATTGTTCAAACTTCCTGAAACTCAGAATGCCATCCTCGATAATTTGGATGTCTTCTACAAATCTTGGATTGTCACAAAAACTCGGGACTGGTCATCTAGAGCAGCAACAAAAATTATAAAAATTAAACCCCAAAAAAAAGGTCTTCTCCTATGAAGTTCGGCACTGAGGCTACCTCTGTAACCTTTGACCTCAGTCCAAACACCACCTCAGTCCGAGCTCAAACTTCCTTCAATATTCATTTATATCTTTTTAGTGTGTAAGGACTTGTGTTTAAATACATGTCTTAAACGTTGCATGAGGGATTAAAGTAGGGCCGACTTCAAGGGAAAGCAAACAAGTTAATAAAAATGTTTTATTAATTTTATTTTGGTTTTGTCACACAATTCTTCTTCAATGATCATTGGTATGCTCTACCTTATTATGGTCAATCTTATCATTAAAAATTGCATGTAATTCTTTGCCACATCATAGGGGTGTGTTTCTAAAGTCAACCCTTTATGGTCATCATGTCCTTTATCAAGCCATAAAAGAAACACACCATCTTCAAGGGTTCTAGTACCTCATCACCACACAAACGATCCACATTACCTTCACCATTCCTTCAAGGTTCCAAAGGCTTCAACATGTCAACGAAGACTTCTCCAAGGGTTTCAAGATCATCACCAACACAAAAGAGCCCCATCATGCATTCCTTCAGGTGATAGGGGTACAAGGACATTGTGATCAAGACAAGAGGGCTTCAAAGGACATTCCGTGTGCAAGAGCATGCATGACCAAGGTCCCCATCATCCACAAGAAACTAAGCATCCAAGTGTCATCATACCATCATATAAGTGGGTTCAAGATCTTCCTTATGCCCTAGGACCATCTCCAAGGGTTCCAAGACTCCATATGACCACTTCATTTTCATCAAGAGTACAAGGACCTTTAAACCATCAATTATGGGTCCAAGGACCTCTTCAAGGTTTCTTCATCAAGTAAGAAGCTTCATAGGCTTCTTCAACCACTTGACCCTCACAAGAGGACCGCCAAGGGTCAACATATCTTATGTGGGGATGCTAGGTCTTCTTCTGGGGTACCATGACATCATCATAGCATGAATGACCACATAATGGGTCATTAATGCTTCTCCAACCCATCTAGGGTCTCTCCATCATCCATCAAGGCTTGAATACCATCTACAGGGTCTTCAACACCATCAGCAGGGTGGTGGCTTCAAGATCCAAGCTTGTGGGTACATGGACCCTGTCAACCAGGTAAAAAGTGCTCCAGGACATAAACCCACTCTATTTGGGATCCAAGGCATTTCAAGGTGCAAACCCACTCTGTGAGGGGCATAGGCACTGCAGGTGGGACTTGGTGGCATCAATGACATCCTGTGGGGCCACTGCAAGTCCATGTTGGCATCAATGACAATTTCATCAACAATCTCCCCCTTTGTTATTGATGACAACAACTCATGCTCCCTTGCATTTATCCCTTTGTCTTCATCTCTCCCCCTTTGGCATCAATGGCAAAGGGTGTCCACATACATGTGTCTGAAATCTCTAATCACTGCTGACTGCTCCCCCTGTCAATATGCACGATCCTAGGACCTGTCTATATACCTGGAGTAACCATCCATTCTCCTTTGAGTTCATCCTCCAGCCCTATGAACTCAAGGTGTGCTAAGGTCTTTGAGAGACCTTACACTTGGCTTGTGATATGACAGCCATCCTCCCTACTCTAATCAACATGCTCGGTCTTCCTCATCCATACTTGCTTCTTGGCATCTGTCCTTTGAGCATTTGTTCCTTCATTTGTACTGGCTTTCCTTGATGAGTTGTCTGGGTAACTTCTTAACGATTGTTTTTGTGTACTCCAACAATCTTGAGCTTTGTGCCCAAGGCCACTGCAGCTATAACACCTCATCGTATGACAATGTGCAGCAATGTGACCAACATCTGACTGAGCTGTTGGAACTTCCAACACTTCTTTGATCAACTTCATTTCTCCATGCTTGAGAGTGTCCTTGACCGTAGGCATTTGATTTCTGATCTTCAAATCTTCTTGCTGATGTATATGAAGTACTCCTTCTTGGTTGACTTCTTTGACTTGCACATTCTTGGGATTTGTGGCCAAACCCACTGCAGGTGTAGCATCTCAATGTGTGACATGTGGCAGCAACATGTCTGACTTGATTACATGTCCAACATCTGATTGAGTCATTGGGGCTTCCACCACTCCTTCTTCCATAGAGTCTACAATCCACAGCTTTATGACCAAAGTTAGAACAAAAATAACAATAACCATTGAAGCCACTTTCACACCTGGGTCTTGGAGTTTTTTCTTTTATGAAGTTGCTTTGAGGAATAGACCTAACTCCTTGTTTCATCTTTGAACTTCCAAAGTCCTTGTTGTCATGTGCAGGTGCATGGGGAGCAGCTTTGGACGTTGATGGACCTGCTTCTGGAGTCTTCAGAGACCAAGTGTCATCTTCATATTTTTCTTTGCTCTTCTTGTAAACAAGACCAGTTTTGTTGAGTGGAGATCTTTGGCAATCTAAGATCTTATCTAGGACAATTGAACTGTCCTGGAACTTGACATATGTGCTGTTGAGCTTCTCATGATGCTTTGATTTTTCAATCTTCTTTTTGAGATTGACAATCTCAAACTCATGCTTCTGATTTGTCACTTATTTTTCTTCCAATTGATCTCTTAATGCTTCTTCTATTCTCTTGGCTTCTTCTAGCTAAGTTTTCAGATCAAGATTTGCCTCTCTTGCTTCTTCAAGTATTTTTGAATCTTTAACATGGTTCTTTTGTTCTAGGGTTAGATCGATCAAATCAATCTCTATCTTTTCTTTTTCTTCTTCCTTTTCCTTCAGCAATTTTAGCCAACCTACTCCTTCATGCTTAAGTTTCTTAAGCAACTCCTTTAGCTCAACATTCTGCTTTTGGAGATTATCCATATAATCAAAGGTTTTCATCCTAAACATCTTGTAATCAGATTGATTAAGATCAACTTTGTTCAAGAACCAATCAGCTCTAAGATCTATGTTGCATACATAGTTTATAATTCTATGTTTAGCTTTCAACATTGCTTCATCATCATCTGCAAGCACCTTCTCAATTTCATCACACAAGCTATCATAATCTCAAGAGTTCATACCTTTACTGGAGTCCTCTTCTTGTTTGAGCTCTTCTGGGGGCTTGTCTTCTGATTCATGATCTGTCTTTTCAGGTTTTGGTCTCACCTTCTGATACTCACTTTCCAACTTGAACCATAGGTCTTTTGCTGAAGTGTTCTCTCCTACACTTTCCTTCACTGAGCTGGGAAGTGCATCCAAGAGGAACTTCAAGGCTATAGTGTTTTCCTTCTTTGCTTCCTTCTGTGCAGTTGTTTTTCCTTTCTTGTTTAATGGAGTGGGTGGATTGATAACAATTTCCCAAATACCGAACTTCTTTCGATAAGCCTTCATTTTGTTTCTCCAACTAAAATAATCTGTAATATCAAGTATAGGCACGTCATTGCTTGATGACTCTTTCTTTTCCTCCATTATGTCTAAGGATCTCCTTCAAGCTTGCTAGGCTTGTGACGAAGGCCGTCTCGATACCAATTGTTAGACACTGAGAGGGGGGGTGAATCAGTGTAAAGCAATATTAAAACTTATCTTAGCTTGTCACAATTGACTACTAATTCATCATTCTACCAATATCATAATCATTTCATAAACATCTTTCACTTCATTATTCACATAGCATAAGCATTTAAATCATCAAGAACCATAACACAAAAGAACACAACACCATATAATTTTGTAATCTTTTTGTATTAGTTTTGGTCCGGCTCCAACCGTTAGGTAAAATCAGCACCTACTGATACAAAGAGCACCTACTCTACATCCAGGACCCTGCCTAGTTTTCTTAGACCCTACTAAGAAGGGTTTGAGGTATCCTAACCTCAAAAGCAAGACAAGCTTGCTTTTACAATTAAAGCTCATTGTCACATCAACATCACCTGTTTCTTCAATCTGTTCTGATGTTGGTCAGTACTGTTGATCATCTAATCATCACTCTCAACAACACTGCTGCAACACACTTTTCAATCTTCTCTGTTCATCAACACCTACTCTTCACTTCAATACTGCCAAGTCATCAAGTCACATTGTCATCATGTCGTTTGCTAACGGTATCACTGTCACACATATCATACTCATCATATCAATCTGCTCTACTGCTGGTCAACTGCTCATGTTATATCAACATCATCAACAATTATATCAGGTTCTATGCATCATCATCATCAAGGTCTAATCACCAACAAGGTCTTTAACATCATCATAGAACATGCTTCATCAAAGTGCACAAGGCATGTCATCATCAAGGCCTGTATACATCTGTAATCTTCTTGTAGTAACTTTAATGCAGACTTCCTGTAGCTTCTCAAACTTCATCCATCACAGAATTCAGAGCACATTTCAAAATTGAAAAGCTTGATTGCATACCTTTCCAGTGGCTACCTCAGTGCTGATGTATACCATGAATTTTAGAGCTTGTAAACTTCAACGCTTCACTTGATTTACAAACTATGGCTGTCAAAACATCAGACTGTGTTAGCAGCAATCTTCTTCCTTAGCTCGGATCAAGCCTGTGTGTCAAGTCAAAATGCCATCAATCTATGCTAGGATTTTTGCTGTGAATGTTTTAACAAGGATCTCCAACAGCATAAGTATGCACTCAAGTGTCATCATGAAAGCAATTTTTGTAGTATTCAGACAACTTCATACGTCTTCATCTGAGATTGATGTTTGCATGTCAATCTTTATGTTAATCTCTGAACCTATGCATCTGCTGCTCCAATGGACTGATCTGGGCTCAGATTTCAATCACCAGCAATACAATAATGAAGGAGCATCAGCGATTTGAGAGACTAATTAAAATATGTAATTTGCAAGCTCTGATTTTTAGACTTCTGTAATTCAAAAACCCCAACGACCTCTACAATTGACTGTCACGAACTTGAATGCCCAACGATCTCTATCCAATCATGAAGAAACATTTGTGTTTTATCCCATAAATTAATTTCTTCTATGTATTCATCAGCACTCACCATTGAGGAAGGAAAACATGTCCTCAATCTACATAATGAAGACTTGCATTTTAAGAAAACACATCTCCAAGAGCTATATTAGCGATTTCATTCCTAGAAAACAATATCTTCATGTTGCTTCAACATCATGTCACAATCAATCAGCCAACTCAGAAAATCAGAAATAAAAATAGTTTTTCCTGATGTTGATTCTGATCCTCTGTTGCAGCCACCAAATTTCCTCAGACCATCTTGTCATACACCAAACTCGGTTCATATGCACTTAAGGTTAAAAATTTCTTACCCTCTTCAAGCCTCTATTTGTCATAGGACTGTCATTAAAATTTGGACAAATTTCACGCTATGTCAACCTTCCTCAAGGACTGTCATCATCTTCAACCAGAAGGATTTCAACTTTCAGAAAACGAGGACTATGTATGCAGGCTCAAAAGGCCGTTATATGGACTAAAGCAAGCTCCAAGAGCTTGGTACTCCAGATTGGACAGGTACTTACTACAACAAAACTTTAAGAGGGGAAGTGCAGATAGCAATTTGTACATCAAGCAAGACAATGGCATCATACTCATCATTGAAATTTATGTTGATGATATCATATTTAGAAGTGATTATGATTCACTGAGTCAAAAATTTGCTAAGGACATGCAAAAAGAGTTTGAAATGTCATTACTCGGTCAATTGGCCTTCTTCTTGGGACTCCAGATATCTCAAAGAACAGAAGGAATTTTTATTACCCAGACAAAATACATTAAGGAGATGTTGAATAAATTCTAGATGGAAGACCGTAAACCTGTGAGTACCCCTATGATCACCGGTTGTAAGCTAAGGAAAGATGATGAATCTAAGGAAGTTGATCAAAGGCTCTATAGGTCAATGATTGGTAGTCTACTATATCTAACTGCCTCCAGACCAAATGTGATGCAAGTTGTTGGACAAGTTGCAATATTTCAAGCTAGCCCTAAGGAAACTCACATTATAGCAGTTAAAAGGATCTTTAGGTATCTCAAAGGAACTTTGGATTTGCACTTTGGTATCCAAAAGGGAATGATCTGACATTGATAGCATATTCAGACGCAGATTGGGCAGGATGTGTTGATGACAGAAAAATCACTAGTGGAACAGCTTTCTTTTTAGGTGGTTTTCTAGTATCTTGGTCAAGCAAGAAGCAGTCTTCAGCGTCCTTATCAACCGCAAAAGCAGAATATATAGCAGCAACAGCTTGTTGCACTCAAATTCTTTGGATGAAGAAAACCTTGCAGGACATACACGTGACATGTAATGAACCGATTCCTATTCTATGTGACAATACGAGTGCCATCAGTATCTCCAAGAATCCAGTTATGCATTCCAAGACCAAGCACATTCCAATCAAGTTTCACTCTCTTCGGGAACAGGTCATAGAAAAGAATATCAAGTTGGAATATATCGGGACAAAAGAACAGGTTGCAGACGTTTTTACTAAGCCTCTCCCAAGAGAGACTTTTGAGTACCTCGAAGAAAAATTGGGAGTCATACTATCTCCTAATTGAATTCATCTATCTTCAATAACACTACAATATGACAGGGGGAGCATGGAAGAAGTACCCTTTGCCATTGATGCCAAAGGGGGAGAAAAAATTGAACAAGGTAGGAAAAAGAAACATGATCTAAGGGGGAGATCTGTGGACAAAGGAAGCTCATTCAAAGGGGGAGCTTTGGAGTTGTCATCAATGACAAAGGGGGAGCTTTGGAGTTGTCGAACCCTGGTTGTGGGATTACAGTGCTATCCTGTTCTCGCGGTGTGAAGGAGTGAAACCTATGTTGTTATGTTTCCTTGTGGGTTGGTGGGATGTGCATCCCTATTTTGCTCTGAAAGACTTGGGAGTGGAAGAGACCCAGAATTGCTGATAAACCTAATAAGGAGAGGATAATAAGGAGAGGAACCTCACAGATATATCAATAGGGGATGGAAAATCCTTTCTGCACACCCTGAAGAGAACTAGAAGGGAAGGTATGTCCTGAAGGAACTGTGTAGCAATGAAGGGAATACTTCCTTGTGGAATGCCAAGATGGAAAATCCTTTGGTGTGTAGGTATTGTGGAATGCCAAGATGGATAGATCTGGTGTAGGTGTCCTTAGCTCTATGGTTGATCTCACGAGCTAGTAATTCTACCTCCCCACTGCCTTAGCAGCCTGATAAGCCCAACTGTTAGTTGGTTTGGCTGAGTCTTAGTGAGTATTTGACCAGGTGTGATTCATTGCTTTAGCAATCTAACATACCCAGTTGTAGGTTGCTTTGACTGTGTTTCAATGTGTGTTGGCCATGTATGTAACCCTTGGTTAGATAGCCTGAGAATCCCATATGTTATTTGGCTTGGCTGGTCCATAATGTGAATGTTGGCTTGACTGTATGTAGTCTGAGAATCCCAACTATTATTTGGCTTGTTTCCTGTAGCCTGGTAAGCCCAATTATGCATCGGCTTGGCTGGACAGTGTGAGAAACCCAACTGCAAGTTGGCTTGACTGTGTTTGATGTGTTATGGTTGTGTGTGAGTCTGTTGTTCCCTAGTTCCTTGTGGAAATCATGCCCAGGTCGGGGGTGGCAGTGGTGTTGAGAGATTAATGAACACACTGGCCTATGGTTGGGTGGAATGTTGCAGCGACATAGCTAGTTGCGGTACAACTTCATCATTCAAGATAAGCATCTATGTTATTCGTGTTTATGCTATGTATTTTCCTATGAATGAAATGAATATGATGATGAATGCTTGTTAATGATTTAGTACAGGTTATTGTTGAATGAATTTCCCTGCATTTGCATTTGTTTATGCCTTGTATGTTTTAATTCATTTTGGCTAAGTTCGTGGAGGCTAGAAGCCTATTACAGAGTCAGAATGCATATGAATTACTGTTTCTGCCCCTTGAAATCTGCTCAGGGAGGGTGGAAGGCAGAAAACGGAAAAGAGCAGTTGAAACAAGGCAGAATGTGGGTTTTCCGCACCCCTGGATTTGCTTGCGGGAAGCAGAGGATGGAAGCGAAAAACTGCAGAAAAGTTCTAAGGCAAAAGTTAGTTTTCTGATTCCCGAGTTCCACACTGGAGGGCGGAAATGTGAAATGTGGAAGGCGAAAATGAGGATAAAGGTTTCCGTCGTTTGATAGTTTTTTTATTCCCGAGTTATGCACTAGAGGGAAGAAAGGCGGAAGGTGGAACCATGGATAGAGGTTTCTGTCATGTGATAGTTTTTTTATTCCCGATTTCTGCACTAGAGGGTGGAAAGGTGGAATGCAGAAGGAGGAACCATGGATGGAGGATTTCGTTGTTTGTTAGTCTTCGGATTCCCGAGTTCCATACTAGAGGGAATAAAGGCGGAAGGTGGAGCATGGCTGAGTAATTCTATTGAGAGGTTATGTTTTTGATTCCCGAGTCCTGAAGGCGGAAGGCAAAAGGGAAAAAGGCAAAAGGCAATAGGCCGTTAAACGATTCCATCGAAAAGATGGTTTCCCGACTTCCGAGTTCCAAAGGCGAAAGGAGGAATGTGAGTTAGATATCTCTATCATGCATTTTGCTCCCGGATTCCGTAGAAAAAATGTGGAAAGGGGAGTACAGAGGGCGGAGTACATAAAGGACAGGTTCGTTGTGGAAAAGGTGTTTCTAGTCGTAGAAGGGATCTGTGAAGGGTGGAACAACTGTTACAATGGGTTCTAAGCCTGAGAATGAATGTTGAAGAGCATACTAACGTCCACGCCCTGTGTTTCGAAAGGAGAATAAGGGTTCTTGATGCAAAATTTGTATAATTCCACATTATGGGGTATGGGGATGTCACATATTGGTAGCAGAGTTGTTGGTTGCAGCACTACGGCCTAAATGGGCCAAGTTGAACAAATTTTTAAATTTCAGATTTCAAATTTTCCTATTGAATGCTATTGACTGTTTGGCTGATCTAAAATGGTGTCAAGATGACATGTTGTATATGGATGTCCGGGTCTTGGGTAGTGTGTGTAAGCAGGGGATAAGTGCTCCCACTTGCAAAAGCTAAACAATATGAGGATGGAATCATGATTGCAAAAATCTAATTTTCTGTAGGAAGCATAATTGTAAATTCGGGTTTTGATTCGACTATCAATGTTATTGATCATTTGATATTTGGAAAATCATTTATGCATGAAATAGATTTAAAAATCTATGATTAAAATTTAATGACGACATCTCATGTGAACTGCTTGCTTGTATGTAATGCAGGTGAGATGATGAAAATATGCCCTTGGAGTACATAGCTTCTCGGAAGGATGTGTTTTGGGATACATGGCTCCTCAAAAGGATGTACTTGGGGTACATAGTTCTCGAAAGGATGTACTTGGGGTACATAGTTCTCGAAAGGATGTACTTGGGGTACATAGCTTCTTGGGAGGATGTGTTTGGGATACATTGCTCGTCAAAAAGATGTACTTGGGTACATAGCTTCTCCCCTCGGCCAGCTAGGCACCGGTTTGCATCACTGGGGACACCCAGGTGTAAGACATCCGACTAGACTTCTTTCCGCACCCATTCATGCCACATAAGGGGACTGTCACGAGAGTGGGGGCTCTATGAAGAGAATAACTCCTAGGTATTATGGTGTCCGAAAAGGAAGCGCCTGAGCTTGGTGAGCACTTGGAGGAGGTGCTAGGCCCTTAATCCAGAGATTCTATTGAGCATCCAAAGAGGTGTTAGGCTCTGGAGCATAGCTATCATTGGTCACCCAAAGAGGTGTTAGGCTCTGGAGCAGAGCTACCATTGAGCACCGAAAGAGGTGTTAGGCTCTGGAGCAGAGTTGTCATTGAGCAAACAAAGAGGTGTTAGGATCTGGAGCAGAGCTGCCATTGAGCACCCAAAGAGGTGTTAGGCTCTGGAGCAAAGCTGTCATTGAGAACCCAAAGTCGTGTTAGGCTCTAAAGCAGAGCTACCAGATCTCGGTTGAGAGATGCTTATGCAAATAAGTATTTGGTTTACTTAACAATTTCCTTGTTGATTTTATGTAAATACACATGTGCATATGATTCAACTGTGATTTTGAAAATCTTATTAAAGAATGAATCCTATAGGAATAAATCTGACATGTGAATAAATTCATTATGGTGTCCGGAAAGGAAGGACCTGGGCTTGGTGAGCATCTAGAGGAGGTGTTAGGCTCTTAAGACAGAGCTTCCATTGAGCACCCAGAGAGTTGTTAGGCTCTGGAGCAGGGCTATCAGATCTTGATTAAGAAATATTTTCATAGGTGATTTGAGGCTTGCAAAAACTTGGTTACCTTTCAATGCACACCTTAGAGAGCACGGGAAGCAGTGGGTATACTCGAAGTAATGTGTAGCAGAGATGAGGTACCATCCTTTTGTGGGGTGGGGAAGGTATTGTGGGTTCCATAGTTCTATAAAGATAAATCCATATACATGTGAAGCCAAAAGAATATGCCTATGCAGATAAGTATTTGGGTTACTTGGCAATTTTTGTTGATTCTATGTAAATATACATGTGCACATGATTTATCTTTGATTTTGAAAATATTGTTAAGGAATGAATCATATAAGACTGAATCTGACATGAAAATTGACTCAATGCTTGGGGCTTGAGCATAGGTGTTGTTGGTTTCCAATAACATTGGAAATGTTCCAAGCCGAGGGGAAGGATTCTCCAAGACCCAGAAAGAGACTTTATGGTGTGTACTGATGCATGCAATCAAGGACTTGGAGCATTTATTATGCAAGACAACCACATAGTGGAGCCCGAGGAAGAGTTCCATATCGTTCCATGGGACAGGTGAAGGTGTAGTGGAAGCACCACGGTCCTAATGAGGCCACATGGGAGCTGGAGGATGCCATGCGATTGCCACATCCATTTTTTGTTCAATTTTTGTAAAGCACTGAGGACAGTGTTAATTAAGGGGGAGGGGAATGTTACACCCCAGTTTTGACCCCAAGGGGAGGGGAATGTAATGCCCCGGTTTTGACCCCATGGTATTGAATTGTACATGATGTATATATTGTATTGAGATCATGGCATGGAGCTCAAGGCCAAGGCCCTGCCATTGATCTAGTGTTTTGTGTATGGGTGATCAAGGTTGTTCCTATGCTTAAGTACTAGTCAACCACAGCACATTTTGGAATATCATGTAAAAACCACAATTAATAAAATACCACAGCTAGTTATGCACTGCAACATGAAAGAGATGGGGGCATGATTTCAGAAGGAATAGGGAGGGGAGTTAGTCAAACTCATGAGCCAATAGGGAGAGACCAGATGTCAATGGGGGAACCCATGAACCCTCAGCTACCTTTTTTTCCTCTATCCTCAATCATTCATTTTCTTCCAGAAGTTAGTTGAGGCAGTTAATGATTTGGGCAGAGCAAGGCATGGCAATTTGATTGTGTGCTAGAGCAAGCATGCAGTCTGGGAAGCTGTGTTCTTTCTTCTGAAGCAAGCAAACCCTGGATTGTGTGCCCATTCTGTCCTTTTCATGGGCCTTGATCTAAACATGGTGGTCATTCGATTCATTCTATCATTGGATCGGATCGATTATGTGTGGTTCACTGTCTTGAGTCGTGGATAAGGTTTATGTTGTGGTTGTGTAGTGTGGTTCATTGTTCAGTGCTGTTCAGTCCATCTACATTGTGGTTGTGGAGAGTTGCTCATGTTACACATGGTGGTTCATGGTTGTGTTACAATGTTTCCCTGTGTTACAGAGTGTATGAAACCCTGGTTGTGTGCTTACACTGTTATCCTAAACTACATTTTGTTACAGAGGGGTATGCAAACCTTGTTTTCTCTGTGGGACAGAGTGTGTGAAACTCTGGTTGTTGTGTTACAGCATTCTGAGCTAGTAGAGTGTTGTTATGTGTTCTACCAGTATTTTTCCTTGTTGACCCCTAGTTGTGGGATTACAGTGTTATCCTAAACTACAGAGGGGTATGAGACCCTGTTCTCTTAGTGTGATAGAGTGAATCATGTGTTGTTTTGTTTCCTTGTGGGTTGTTGGTATGTGCATCCTTGTTTAGGTCTGAAATACTTGGGCATGGAAGAGGACCGGAATTGGCTGATAAACCTAGTAAGGAGAGGAGCCTCACAGACAGATCAAGAGGGGCTGGAAAATCCTTTATGCACACCCTAAAGGGTAATGGAAAGGAAGGTATGGCCTGACGGAACTATGCAGTAGTGAAGGGAATACTTCCTTATGTTGGGTGTGTAGGTATTATGGAATTCCAAGTTGGATAGATCTGGTGTAGGTGTCCGTAGCTCTGTGGTTGCACTCACTAGCTAGCAATTCTACCTCCCCAATGCCTTAGCCTCATGATAATCCTAATTGTTAGTTGGTTTAGCTGAATCTTAGTGAGTATTTGACCAGGTGTGAGTCATTGCTTTAGCAGTCTGAGAAACCCAACAGTAGGTTGGTTTGACTGTGTTTTGATGTGTGTTGTCCATGTATGTAACCCTTGGTTGGACAACATGAGAATCCCATCTGTTAGTTGGATTGGATGGTCCCTAATGTGAATGTTGGCTTGACTGTGTGCAATCTGAGAATCCCAACTTTTATTTGGCTTGTTTCCTGCATACTGATAATCCCAGTTGTGTATTGTCTTGGCTGGACAATCTGAGAAACCCAACTACAGGTTGGCTTGACTATGTTTGATGTGTTCTAGTTGTGTGTGAGTCTGTTGTTCCCTAGTTCCTTGTGGAAATCATGCCCAGCTCGAGGGTGGCAGTGGTGTTGAGATATTAATGAACACATTGCCCTGTGGTTGGGTGGAACGTTGCAGCGACATAGCTAGTTGCGGGATAGCTTCATCATTCAAGATAAGTATCTCTTTTATTCATGTTTATGCTATGTATTTGACTATAAATGAAATGAATATGATGATGAATTCTTGTTAATGACTCAGTAGAGGTTACTTAAGAATTAATTTCCCTGCATTTGCATTTGTTTATGCCTTGTATGTTTTAATGCATTTTTCCTAAGTTCATGGAGGCTAGAATCATGTTATAGAGTTAGAATGCATCTCACTTAGCATTTCCCCCCTTGAAATCTGCATGGGGAAGGCAGAAAGAGGAAATCAGAAAAGAGCAGTTGAAACAAGGAAGAATGTGTATTTTTCGCACCCCAGGATCCACCTGCAGGAGGTGGAGGGCGGAAGTGGAAAAGTGCATAAAATTTATAAGGCAAAAGTTAGTTTTATGATTCCCAAGTTCTGCACTAGAGGGCAGAAAGGCAGAAATGAGGATAAATTTTTTCGTCATTTGATAGTTTTATGATGCCCGAGTTCCATACTAGAGGGCGAAAAGGCAGAATGTGAAAGGTGGAACCATGGATAGAGGTTTCCATCATGTGATAGTTTTTGGATTCCCGAGTTCTGCACTAAAGGGTAGAAAGGTGAAATGCGAAAGGCGGAACCATGGATAGAGGATTCTGTCATTTGTTAGTCTTCTGATTCCCAAGTTGCACACTAGAGGGTGGAAAGGAAGAAGGAAGAACATGGTTGAGTAATTCCTTCGAGAGGTTAGGTTTCTGAATTTCGAGTCCTGAAGGCGGAAGGCGGAAGGTAGTGGGTCGTTAAACGATTCCGTCGAAAATATTTTTTTCCGACTTCCAAGTTTCAAAGGAGGAAGGTGAAAGGAGGAACGTGAGTTGAATATCTTCATCACACGTTGTGCTCTTGGTTCCCATATTCCATAGAGGAAAGGCGGAAAGGACAGGTTTGGTGCGGAAAAGGTGTTTCCAGTCACAGAAGGGATCTGTGAAGGGTGGAACGACTGATACAGTGGTTTCTAAGCCTGAGAATGAACGTTGAAGAGTGTATTAACATCCATGCCCTATGTTTCAAAAGTAGAATAAGGGTTCTTGAAGCAAAATTTTTAATAATTCTGCATTATGGGGTATGGGGATGTTACAACCTTGGGAAAAGAAACTACCCCCATTGATGCCTCAAATAAAGCGAAATGGGGCAATAAAAATGACAAAGCTTGTCAATTAAATCATGTTCATCTCTAATGATTTAGGGTTTCATCTTCAAGAAATTGACCAACCGTATGTAACTTGGAAAATTTTGGAAATTGTATATGGTAAACACAATGAGATTCAAGTTCGCCAACTTGAAAAACACTTGGTTGCTTTAAATGCTAGTGATTTCTCTTATATTTATGTTATTCTTGCTAAAATTGGTAGTCCTTATTACATTTTTTTATCTACATTTCAGCACATTAGAGAAGCTCTAGGGGTTAGTTACAAATCACTCTCTCTTGAAGAATTTTGTGATTTTTTAATTAGAGAGCAAGATAAGCTCTTACATATTGGAGTGATCAACACCATAGGTACATCTATCAAAACTTTAGTGGCACAATAGAATGATAAAGCCAATAATCCAAAGAAGCAACAACTTGCAACAGTAAACAAAGCAAGGGTCCCAAACCCTCTCAACAAGTTCATACTCTCAATGGTGACAAAGGAACTAAATCAAAAGGTAAGAGCACTAAGTGTCATTGTATTTTTTTGGGGTGATATGGTCATTTGGAATATAAGTGTTTCAAGAAAATGGAAGACATAGAAGCAATAATAAAAAAGCACAACATCAATATTTATTTTATTCCGACTCCTCTTTTCATGGACATGCACTTTCTACTTTTGATTTTTCCAATAATGCATCATCTATGTCTTATTCAAATGAGTGTCTCACTAATTCTAGAGCATATTATCATATGGCTAAGAATAAAGCAATTTTTTATGTTCTCCGTGACTGTAACACCAAATAAATATTTGTTGGTGATGATAGATCTCTTAGTGTTGTATGGTCTGGAACAATTTAGTTAGATGATTATTTCAATGATGTATTATGTGTTCCAAGTATTTCCTACAATTTTTTAGCATTTTATTAGATCACCCATTCAGGTGAAGGAAATACTATAGAGTTTTCACCTCACCAAGTTGTAATCAAGGATTTAAAGGATCCTAAGAATATCTTGGCGTCTAGAATTGTTGCTAATATTACAAATTTGTATATAATTGACAACTCTAGCCAATCAACTTTTCTATTAGATTTTATTGTTCATAGTAATGACTTGAGCAAAATTTGGTATAAGCGATTTTGTCATATAAACTATTGCTCATTGCAACAATTATGTGATCATAAAATGGTGACTGGTATTCCTCCATTTTCTTGCAAAGTTGGAATTTATTTGAGTGTGTTTTTAACAAACATCATTGAGACAATTTTGATAGGTGTGCCTCTTGGCACACCTCAACCCCCTTACAGCTTCTTCATAGTGATTTATGTGGTTCACTTCCTTTTTCTTCTTTCTTTTGGTCCAAATACTTCTTGACTTTTAATTATGACTTCTCCATATGCACATGGGCTTATTTCTTAAAACTTAAGAGTGACAATTTTTACATCTTTTTGGCCTACTAGACCCTTGTAGAAAAATCATTTGGACGTCAACTTCAAAACTTAAGCACACATAATGGAGATGAATGTGCTAATAACAAATTTACTACGTACTACACTACATGGGGAATTCAAATGCAATATATTGTTCCATACACACCACAATAAAATGGTGTTCATGGGAGAAAGAATTACACATTAAACCAGTATAGATCCATCTTAACTATGGCTCTACCAAGCGCCGAGAGGGATCAAGTTATCTTGAGGTGGAAACCCTTTATGGGCAACTTTCTTAAGTAATTTCAAAATAGGATAAATATTAATAGAAGAATGAGGTGAGTAACATTAATAATAATATAATCAAATAGTTTTTCAAAAATTGCTTTACTTGTCTTTCTTTAAAACTAATAATGAATATTAAGAGTAGTTAATGAGTAAAATAATCAATATAAAATTTTAAAATCTAGATTTTCATAATAAATTGGAATTTGAAAAGCATTTTACCATCAAATGAGGATTTTAAACATCTATCCAAAAGTTTTTCAGAAATGACTTGTTTTTCTCTATAACTAAAAATGAACATTTACATGTTAGGGTTAACCTTTGACTTGGGAATAAACAAGGATGTAAGTGGTTTAAGGCACATGGTTTTAGTGGCCCATGCTTTCTTTCTAGTTTTATTTGCATTTAAAGAACCTTATAAATATGGTTGTAATATTCCATTGTAATGTGCCAAAGTGAGTAGGAGAGATGCTCTTGGAAGCCTTTGCCAACCAATTAAAAGTTAAATCTAGTGTTGCTATGAGATGCTCTTAGAAGCCTTTGCTGACCAAATAAAAGTTAAATCAAGTGTTGCTATTATAATTGTTATTATTTTGTAATTTATTTTCTATCACATGTTTTATTCCTAATACTATGTCTCCTTAGGTTTCAAGTCAACTAAATTTTAGATTGAAATTTGATATATAATTACACATTTCTACTCAAGTCAATTGAATTTTACTACTATTGTGAGATTGTGAGTATTTCCCTAATATGGTTGTATATTTATATGAGTATACTATTTTTTATTTTTTATTTTTTTTATTATAAGGTGACATGTTATATATAT
Source organism: Pseudotsuga menziesii (assembly GCA_001517045.1). Lineage (NCBI taxonomy): Eukaryota > Viridiplantae > Streptophyta > Pinopsida > Pinales > Pinaceae > Pseudotsuga > Pseudotsuga menziesii. The sequence continues at coordinate 27,968 of LPNX010168470.1, forward strand.
TTTTTTTTACTTTTTATTATTATTCTTTTTATTGAGCAGACATAGACGGGACACATCTTGCCCATTTGAGCTGTAGAAAGTGCCTCTAAAATGAAAAATTGTATCATCCAACTTAAGGGATTAAGTCCTCATTTTTGGGGGAAAATACACTAATTGTGCCAATTACATAGTTAGTTGCACTCCCACCAAGGCTTTAAAAGGTATAACACCGAGGAAGCATGCACTAAAATTAAACTCTCAATCATAAAAGGAGAGCAAAATTTTAAAAGAATGCATTAAATAACAGTAAGTATGTATATATAGAGAGGGGGGGGGGGCTTAAACCAAAATAAGGGTTTTGGGATAGTTTTAATTTATCTTAACCTCTTTGGTAACACCAGAGGAAGCATGCAATAAAATAAGGGTGAGAGAGAGAGAGAAGGGGGGGTTAAGCCAAAATAAGGGTCTTTGGGATAATTATAAATATTTTTATTGTTAAGTTCTTAATTCTTTTTTCTCTTTAGTTGGGGATAAATCCCACTTTTATGGTTTTATTCTTAATGGTTATTTTTTCATATTATTATTTATTTAGCCTAAATTTTCCATCTTACAGTAGCTTCATTTTGATTCCCTGAAGATGGGTGGAGGGTCCACCTCAAACGTCGAATTTAAAACTTCTACACATTGATGCTTTGATACAGTGTCTAATTACTATGAAATCATCCATCATCAAATATTATCCATTTTTCATTCAAAATGAGAACACCTTCCATGCGTGGGGTGTATATTAAGTTGTGAGAGTAATTGAAATATCACAAGGAGCAAGATGTTAAAAATTAAAACAAAAATCAAAAGAAAAACGTCCTATAGAGACATGATTCACTATGTTGTAGTTTCATAGTAAAATATGCAAGTGTTGATCCCACTATTTACGATGGTGGTGGTATGTGGCATGGACCATGCCTTTTATTAGTACCTTGGTTCTGAAATCAATTTCTAGATGAAACACAATACATAATCAAAGATTACAACAAAAATATTCCACGAGGAATTTGAAAACTTAATGAGAAATATAGTATCATGATTGGAAAAATGGTCAACGGTGATCCAAAATGATTCCAAACGTGTTGGAATTAAAGTGTTGGAATTTTAGAAGCATTAATAGTTTAGTTGCATGCTATGAAAAATATAACCTTTGAAAATATACATACTACCACAAATATGTAAGCATGTTTCCAACAAGTGGTTGGAACACCATTGATGAAATCCATGGATATTGTTGACCCACTTTTGTTGACAAGGGTTCACTCATTGTCGACTCCCTTCGAATCACTCTCCTTAAACACAGGCCTGAACAGGTTTTACCCTATCCTGCAACACCTGCAGAGCAAATGTAGTCTCACCTGAGATGTTTAAGGGAGGGCTGTAGGAACCAATTTTTTGCAGTAAAGAAGAGGACTTGTGCACTTAATCTTTTTGTCGCAATATAGTTCGCAGATCTAGGAGATTCTAAAATAACATCTAAACATCATTCACAACTGAGTTTAACATCGCAAACATTCATGATTCATATTAACTTAATGAATATGTCGACATGTAAAAAACCATGAATCACATAAAGACTTTGCATCATCAAATATAAAAAGACATCATAATCCAGACATAGATAGATCACGTCATTCACATGTCGCATTATGCATCATTCATAGATCGCATCATTCAATAACACAAAACATCAGGTAGGTTGCACCATTTAACAATGCAAGGACATATTTTTCCACAATCTTCATCTCATATTACTCTTCGAAGGTCAAAATACATCTCGTTGGTCATGAGCTTCAGACTAAGACCATTCATTCATAGATTACAAAACAGATCGCAAAAAGGTACAACTCTTGATCTAATGATCTTCTCTTTTCTAATTCTTCATTAACTACATTCCTAATCTTATTTATAGGCATGCGCCTTTACAAAAAGGTCCACATAAGTCTATTTTCTAACTAACTCAGACCAAAATTCTAACTACTTGCGACCAGGCCGACCATCCTTGTAGGAAACTTCTTCTTGCGTAGTCCATATTGCCACTTGTCGACATCTCCTTTGTTGCATCTTGCGCACTTGATTCGTCTACCAACAAAGATGGATTCCCAAGGCCCGAAGGGATTTGACAAATGTCAATATAGCCTAAGCTTCATGCTAGCTTATTTTCTTTGACTGCAATGTGAACATGTCTAGATGTAATCTTCCACTTGTTTTTGGATGGAATGCCAAAAAAAAGTACCTTAGCAAGTGCAACAATGTTTTTTATACACCATATTATCCTCCCTAGAATGAAGATAGCCCTCCTTGATAAGAAGAGGATGCTTTGATCTAGTTAGAATAAACAATTGATTCAATGAGTAGAACTTTGATTGTGTAGTCTATTAAGGGGTATGATTAACAGCGTTGGGTTTTATGGATGGAGTACAAGACTATACTAACATAAGGGTCTATAGCATATCTATATTTATAGTCCTAATACACAACATATCTTATATATAAGGTAGGGAGGGGCTTTCCAAATAGTTTTCCTAAGAGAATGACCACTTTGTTTGAGTCACCCTTGTGATATTTAATGGATAAATGAGATAACTTAATGTAGAAACCCATTTTCAATGTATTTTCCCTTAAATTATAGATTAGGAATTAAATAAGTGAATAAGTTGATGATTAGTGTATATGATAGATCCATTACCAAGGAGGATATAGTGAAACTATTGCTTCAGTACTTAGATCAACACATCAAATTTCTTGTCATATGTGATTTAGTTAATCTTAACCTATGACAAGGTCGGGCCTTGATATCCTTCTTGATTAAGTATAACATTTAGGTTTATTGGGAAACATCTATCACAATCTTCAAACACTGTTATAAGTGTAGGTGATAAAATAATGTGGTTGAGTAGAGAGCATCTTTCAACTTTTGATATGTTTGTTTAAATGGAAGAACACAATGGAGAGTCTTCTACATGTTGCTCTAATTAAGTGGGTGAGAATTTTGATATTGGTGCAAAAAAAATTTCTTGTAGAAATTCATGCCTCCTAAGAAACTCTTCAAAACAATAGTGTTGGTAGGTGTGGGCTAGTGCTAGTGCTTCAAAACCTTAACCTTGCCCAGACTTGTGTAAACTCTTATCTCATTGATCCCAACAACCATGTCTTGGGAAATAATTTATCCAAAGAATCATTTATTTATTTTTTCATGTAGTTTGTGTTGATGAAGAAGGTCCAACATTGTTCAAAGACGCTGCAAATGATCGAACCAAGTTCTACTAAAAACCAACATGTCATCTAAGTAAACGACAAAGGAATTATCAAACATGGGTAAAGTATTAATGGAGAGTTTGAAACCTGTGTGGGATTTTTCATCTCGACGCGTTTCGGACTTCAGAGTTGAGTTTGTCTTAAGGAGAAGGAAGTCTCTCAAAGGAACCTTAAAGTCTATTAAGCTTTTATAAATATTGTTTTTCGTGTTATTTTTTAATTATTATTAGTGAATGTGTCAGTTTGTTTTATTAAATTTAAATATTTTAGTTTATTATTATTGTTTATCTTTTATTTTTTATTATGTTGTTTTATCATTATTATTGTTTACATCATTTTTATTATTATTATTGTTATTATGATTATTGTTTAACCTTAGCCAATCATTCATTCCATAAGCTTAAAAAATAATCATAATAACAATAATAGTAATAAAAAGGATGTAAACAATAATAATGATAAAACGACATAATAAAAAAACAATAATAATAAACTATAGTAATAATAATGATAATAAAGTTAAAAATAATCATAATAATAATAATGATAATGATAAACAACATAATAATAAACTAAAAAATAAACAATAATAATAAACTAAAATCTTTAAATTTAATAAAACAAACTGACACATTCACTAATAATAATTAAAAATAACAATAAAAAACAATATTTAAAAAAGCTTAATAGACTTTAAGGTTCCTTTGAGATACTTCCTTCTCCTGAAGATGGACTCAACTCTAAAGTCTGAAACGCGTCGAGATGAAAAATCCCATGCGAGTTCCAAACTCTCCATTAACAGCTACCACCTATGAAAGCCTAAACAAAACCATGGGTAAAGTATGTCATCAATTATCCACATGAAGGAATAAATTAAGGCATTAGTGAGATTGTAAGGCATAACTAACCACACATAGAGACAAAAAAAATTCTTCAAATATGTATTCCAAATATTTGTCGTTCCATCCAAACTTGATGATAGCCCAAATCACAATCTAACTTAGTGAAATACTTGTCCCCCTTGAGTTAAGTAATAAGGTCATCGATTTAGGGAAAAGGGTAGAAATTCTTAATAGTGACCTTGTTGAGGACCCTGTAATTTATGGAAATTATCCATTCCCGCGACTCTTTATTAGATACCTTAAACACATAAAATTCGAAAGGGGATGCATTTAACTTGATTTTTTCATCCTCAAAAAGTTGTATGTTCCATCTCTTGATATTTGGAATCTCCTTATAAGTGAGGTGTAGTATGAAGTAAATTTAAGCAAGTAATATCCTATAGTAAGCTGAATGGAATGATATATGTTCTGAAGCGGAGGTAAAAACTTTGGTTATTCAAATGTATGTGTATGAGTTAACGAGCAATAGTATATAAAAGGATGTTACTTCCTTGACTTATTGCATATTAAGCCATATATATTGTAACATTACATTTCTATTATTAAATTAGTTTTGTCTTTATTGGTTGGAAAAGGACCTAAATTGTAACTATATGGTTGGCTATGACCTTAATTGTAATTGTACCCTTTGCCTCATGTATATACCAAGGAGACTTGGCTATAGAGATCATATCATCGTGTGCAATTGATATGCTATAAAAGGATGTTTCACCCTTAGATAAATTTCTCATTCATCTCTTGATTTCATTCTTAAGGCGTTGGGATTTCTCTTTCTTTCTATTTTTATGTTATTTTGGGAATTTGGTCCATAACATTTAGTATTAAAGCCATTTTCACTACAATTTTTTTGGGGGGGAGTTTCAAAGAAAAAATAGAAGCCTACGGAGAAATTTCTAAATATCTATGGTAAAAAATTTAGGTTCTAGTTCCCCATAAGTTCGAGGTTACAATATGTGGAAGTTTGGGTTTTTTAATAGTCTAAAAATTAGCCTAGAAAAGGTGTTATGTGTACAACTATTATGTCTAAATATTTCAAGCTCCAATTTGAGTGAAACTATTTGCATGGGATAGTACACAAAACAAATTATTGCAGTTAAAAATTTGATAATAAGATCTTAAAAGTGGACACTTGGCAAGTTGTACAACTCGCTCTCCTAAAAAGGAAAAAAACAAGTTGTGGGAAAGTTACCACAACTTCTCTTGGAATTTTAGAATTTGGTATAACTGGTGAATTCTAGAGAAGACATACCAGAATACTATCAGATGGAGTTTTTCCCTATGAAGGACCAAAATTTCATAGTTACTTCAGCTGGAAATTCGACTAGTAACACATGCTCCAAATCAGGGTTTGAAAAGGTATGTAACTTACAACTGGCATAAATTTGATTGAAATATCTATTTGGGGTCATTCAAAAATTGCAATGAAGTTCAAATATATAAGAACTATATATTAATACTATTGTGAGCCCACATGGAAAAGAATAGTGCAAAAAATGATACAATAATTAAACCTCCATAGAGCTTAACGGTGAGTCACATGCAAAGATGAGTTCTTCATACAAAAACATCCATAATTAATCAAGTGTTGAGGATAACGCTTGTTTGAGGGGGAGGAGAATACTATGACCTATATATCATGATATTAAATTTTTATTGTTATAATAGTATTGCCTTAATTGATCGACTATAACCTTAATTGTAATTGTATCCTTTGTCCCTTATACAATATACCAATGAAACCTAGTTTTAGAGATCACTTGATTTTATACAATATAAGAAAGTTTACCCCTTCACGAAGCTTCTCATTCATCACTTTATTTCAATCTGAAGATATTTGTATTACTCTCTTTTTTTTTCATTTTTTATGTTATTTTGAGATTCATTGAGAATACCTTGTTAAACATTTGATTTGCCATGAACCAATATTGATAGGATGGTACAAATGAAAACAAGGTGAGTTTGTATTTATTAAACCTATAGGTTCTTAGTAGGTATCGTAATCTATGTTTGTCATAATGGTATGGCATGAGTAGGATCATAAAAGTATAATTAAGAGGAGTGACCCCACACTATACTTTGTCACATAGAGGTACAATGGAAATACACTTTGTCACATCGAGGTACAATGGAAAAATTGTTTGAACGCTTTTGAGTGATAAAAGTAAGTTATTTAAACTCCTTTACCCATCCAAGTTGACATGACTTTGGATGAGGCGTCATCCGAAACTTCAAGTGTGTAATAAACTATTGAAATACTTGATTGTTTTTCCTATCGTTATCCATTATGGTAGAAGATAATGGGTCCTTGATTTGATGGTTTTGAGTTAATTGATTTTATTCATACTTGTTTATGTAATATGTGAGCGTCAATACTAGATATGGAGTTGTAAATGTGAGACTAGTGACCTATACACATATGTCTTCGGAGACCTCGTATTTTTCACCAAGAAGTGCTTGAATGTTCCTACGAATATTTACTCAGAGAGCCTTTCCTTGTCATCATAAGGTCCATTGTTTTGTGGTCATGCCACCACTTCTTGTTATTTTATGTCATGGTAACACATGATATGATGGGAGACCCCAAGTCCTATACATTTCTATTGTGGTTCCCTTCGAAGTGGCATGGGGTTGATTAGATGAAACCAACTTATTTTGATTGAATATTTTGGTTTTACGAAGCTTATCCTCTATTATGGAACGAAGCTAAAATCCTTTTTTACTATGGAAGGAATTGCTTATCCTCTATTATGGAACCAAGCTAAAATCTTATTTTAATGGAAGTAATATATAATAGTTTCAAATCCTTCCTTAAATGTGGAAATAACCCATACAAGAACTCAATGCAAAGAGTCTCTTCAAAGTATCTTACCTCAAGCTTGAATAACATTTTTTTGAAGATGTCAATATAATATTAGATAAAATATCCATAGAAGTTGTATCCATTTTGCTAACAAAGAAACCTTCTACCCTAATGGATAGTGCCTCTTATAAATCATATCCTTGAAGTCTCTTCAAGTCCTGAATGGGGTTGGTTGTTGGCTTCCAAATGTTGGGTGTGGTTTTTCCACCATGCAAGGGAATTTTACTACATGTGAACTTCAATGACGAAGATGTTGTTTCCCTTTGTCATCTTTGAGTGAGTTTTGAATAAGCTTTATGTTGCATCTATTTGAACTTTTGACTTAAGAGCAATTATGTTACACTTTCATTCAATTTGTCATAGCACAACATAATAATTGCATGGATAAATATCATTTAAAGAAACACATTCAACAATAGACACAAATATTTATCCTAGGAAAACCCTTTTAGGGGAAAAACCTAACAGAAATTCTTAAGTGTAGATTCATCAACAAAGTACTATGTCAATACAATGAAGAGCTAAAGCTCTCTCCCAGAAAATACCCAAGAAGCAAAGATAAGATAAGATCGGATAACCCCAAGATAAGTCTTCTTCCAACTACTCTCTCTTTCTCTCTCTTTCCCATGTGTCTCTCAACACTCCCTCTTAGCAAGGAAGGTATTCAACTGGCACAATCTTCAACACTGCTTCTGCATGACTATATTCTTTGACCTCATACTTGTTGACTTTCATAAATCTATCCATCACTAGAATTTTTGTATGAGAAAACCCTTAGCTGTATCATGCATCTACGAACTCAACTTAGCATCTCACTAGTGGGTGCAACAACATTGTCCTTTCAGACCTTATGGGTCTCAGCGTCCTTTTGGACCTTATGGCATTACACGACTTCACCTAGCTCACACATAATCTAAGAAACTAATCCATGAATGACTACTCGTTATTGCCACACTCAATGTGCTACTTCCCCTTGAATCGAATTTGTAACTCATCACTTGCTCTCACGAGGGAAGTCCATCTGGAACACTCCAAACTTGTCCCTAAAGTACTCAAACTTTATCCTTGACAAAGGATTGTTTAACACATAGGTTATATGCTCGTTTATCGCAATATATTGTAGTTTCAAAGCTCCCTTCTATACCATGTCACAAATATAATGGTACATGATCTCGATGTGCTTGGACTTGTCATGAAACATGGGATTCTTTAACAATTTTATGCAACTCTAGTTGTCGTAAAAGATACAAGTCACCTCTAGCTTGAGATTAAACAATCTTGCAAGCAACTTTCGAAGCCACACAACTTCACTAATGACTAAACGTCCTACTATATACTATGCCTCGGTTGTAATGAGAGCCACACTAGTCTTCTTCCTATTGAGGCACGAGATCATCGTCGAACCCAAATTAATGCAACATCATGAAGTGCTCTTCTTGTCGGTGACACTACCGGCCCAATCTGAATCAACATAGCCATGTAGTCTCATATCACAATCTAAAACATATATGAGACCAAAATCAATTGTACCTTTTAGATACCTCATTCCATGATTTTTCGCAATCAAGTGAACATGTCTCGGCACAACCATATTCTAACTCAATGTGTTCACCACAAAACATATATATGGCCTCATGTTCATCAAATACATTAACAAACCAATAATCTATATATACATAGTGGCATCCACTATCTCTAAAGAAGTATCACTCAATAACTTCAGGCTCATCACCATTGGAGTATCCATGGGTTTACAATCCATCGTCTTGAATTTCTTCAATATCTCTACAACATATTTTCCTTGGTTAAGGAAAACAAAATCCAGTTTCTGCCACACCTATAGACATAAGAATTAATGCATCATACCCAGGTATTTCATCTCTAACTCTGTAGCAATATTCATTTTACACTCGACTATTAGCTTCTCGTCCCCTATCAGAAACAAGTCATCTACATATAACAGTAGTATCATTTGTCTACCATCCACAACCTCATAGTAAAGGTTGGGATCTGCTTTACTCTCAGTAAATCCCAAGATCATCATAAAACTGTCAGTTATGGCATACCATGCCCTAGGTGCTTGCTTCAACCCATGCAAGGCCTTCTTCAATCTACACACATGTGATTTCATGTCATGTGCCTCGAAAGCTTGTGCCTGCTCCACATACACTTTTTCTTCCACTACGCCATTCAGAAAATATGTCATAACATCCATCTAGTGTACCTTCCATTCCGTCACTGTAGTTATCGCAAGTATAGCTCCAATTGAAGTGTATCTCACCATGAGAGCAAATGTATCCTGATAATCTATTCCTTCTTTCTGGGAGAAACCATGAGCCACAAACCTTGACATGTACTTCTCAACATTGCCATCTGTTGAATGCTTCATCTTGTAGATCCATTTGGAAGTCACCGCTAACTTCCCTTTCGGTTTCAGAACCACGTCCCATAAGGTCTCTTTCTCTCTCTGAAGGATCCATCTGGAGCACCATACCTCTCTTGATCATGAATAATCTCTCAAGCCCAAACTAGTATTCTCTTGTGTTTAATCATTTCTTGTGGTGGATATACAGGTCTCTGTGGTTCTATCATATCATAATCCTTTAGAACATGTCCTTCTAGTACAACATCTTGTTCTACAGTAGTATTTGTCACTCTAGGAGATTCAAGATTCTCACCATGGACCTCATCTAGATGAGTCTGTCTCGATCTGCTAAAAGTTGCATCCTCATCAAAGGTGACGTCTCTGCTCGTCTCAATATGCCTGTAACCAGGAATGTAGACTTTGTATGCCTTCGATGACTCACTGTATCCAACAAATATACCCTTCTTTCCTGAAGGATCCAACTTTGTTCTCTTATCCTTCAGAATATGTACATATACAAGACAACCAAATATCCTCAAGTGGATGACCTATGCCTTTTCTCTGGTAAACATTTCTTCTGGTGTCTTGTTCCCAAGTACATGATGAGGAGCTCTATTCTGCACATATACAATGATTATGGTTTCCCCTGCCCATAGGTGTGATGGTAAATCTTGATCATGTATCATGGCCTTCACTCCTTCCATTATCGTCTGATTCTTTATTTATGTCATGCCATTCGTTTTCAAGGATTGTAGGGAGTAGTGAGCTCCCTCTTAATCCTAGCTCTATGCATAAAGTCTTAAAGTCATCTAATACGATCTCTCCTTTATTGTATGACCTTAGTATCTTTATCTTTTTTATAGAGATTTTCTACAAGAGCTTTGAATTCTTTGAAGTTGTTGAACACTTCACTTTTTGCTTACAAGAAATAGATCCAATTTTTACATCAGTATTTAGGATTTCACAGGAGGTAGTCATTAATGGAGAGTTTGAAACCTGTGTGGAGTTTTTCATCTTGACGTGTTTCGGACTTCAGAGTTGAGCTTGTCTTCACGAGAAGGATATCTCTTAAATGAACATTTTCAGTTTATTAAGTGTCATAAATATTTCTTTTTTATTTATTGGTGAATGTGTTGGCTTGTTTTATTAAATAATGTTGGTTTAAGCTTTTTATCAATTATTTAGTTTTTTGTTATTTATTTAATTTATTATTATCGTTTTACTTTTATTTTCTTTTATTATTATTATTGTTATCATTTATTATTAAATGTTGTTTATTATTATTATCATTATTATCTTCTTTATCATTTTTTATTTTATTTAATTATCATTATTATTATTATGGTCCTTTTATTATTATTTATTTATTTATATTGTCATTATTACTATTATTATCATAATTTAAGCTTTTTATAAATTATTTAGTTTTTGTTATTTATTTAGTTTATTATTATCGTTTTACTTTTATTTTGTTTATTATTATTATTATTATTGTTATCATTTATTATTAAATGGTGTTTATTATTATTATCATTATTATCTTTTTTTATTATCATCGTCATTATTATTATTATTATCCGCATTTAATCTTATGGAATGAATAAGTGGTTTCTAGGTCTCACACAGGATTAGGGCGTCATCTCTGTTGAAATTTCTTGGATATTTCTCTATATCGATTGCTTTGCGTATTCGTCGCTTGTTGTAGTGTTCTTCAAGGGATATGGCCTTCGTTTCTTCAATGCAAACATGGTGCTTCGTTCTTGATGAATGTTCTGCCACGGTCGACTTCTTGGTTCTTTCATGAATGGTGTTGGCACAATGTTCTTTTAATCTTAATTTTATTGATCCGCCTGTTTCCCCTATGTATACTTCACCACATGAGCAAGGGATTGAATAAATGCCCATTCTTAGCTTTGGGTCAACCGAGTCATTTGCTTTGTCTAATATGTTCCTTAGGGAGGTTGGTGGACAAATTATTGTGCTTATTTGTTTTTTCCTCAACACTTTGGCAATTTTGTCTGTCATCCCTTGGATGTATGGGAGAAGAACCTTTGGTGCACCTTCTTATCTGTCATTGTTTCCTGTGTCTTTCCTAGTGTTCTTATCTTTGTTGCTTCTATCTTTTGCCCTTTTGAATGCCCTCCCAATGCCTTTTTTGTTATAACCATTGTTTTGAAGAGCGTTTGATAGGTGTCCTAGTTCATCTTCAAGGTGTTCATTATCTAATATTTTGACAGCTCGTGTAGCAAGAGTGTGTAGAATTCCCGGATTTTGCGACAGGTGATGATTTGAGCTAGCGTGTACATATCTGTCTATGTCGGTCATTTTTCGGTACACTTGGTGGGACAAAGAGCCATCTTCCCTCTTAGTGATTAGTACGTCAAGGAAAGGAAGGCAATTGTTCTTTGGTATTTCCATGGTGAACTTTATATGGTTGGATTGGCTATTCATATGTTTAAGGAAATCATCTAAGTTCTCCCTTTCGTGAGGCCAAATAAAGTTAATATCGTCTACGAACCGTTTCCATTCTCTTGTTTTTAGAGGGTAAGAGTCCAATGCTTTCTTTTCAAAATATTCCATGTAGAGGTTGGATACTACAGGTGATAACGGAGATCCCATTGCAACGCCGCTAGTTTGATCATACATCTCACCTTGGAAAGTAACATACCCACACAAACAGATATGTACAGGCTAGCTCACATCATCACCCATCGCAAAAACTGGGAATTCTACACACTCTTGCTACACAAGCTATCAGAATATCGGATAATGAACACCTTGAAGATGAACTAGGACACCTATCAAAATATCTTCAAAACAATGGTTATAACAAAAAACACATTGGGAGGGCATTCAAAAGGGTAAAAGATAAAAGCAACAAAGATAAGAACACTAGGAAATACATAAGAAACAATGACATACAAGAAGACGCAACAAAGGTTCTTCTCCCATACATCCAAGAGACGACAGACAAAATTGCCAAAGTGTTGAGGAAGAAACAAATAAGCACAATATTTTGTCCACCAACCTCCCTAAGGAACATATTAGACAAAGCAAAAGACCCACTTGGACCAAAGCTAAGAAAGGGCATTTATTTAATCACTTGCTCATGTGGTGAAGTATACATAGGGGAAACAGGTCGATCAATTCAATTAAGATTAAAAGAATATTGTGCTGACACCATTCATGAAAGAACCAAGAAATCGATCGTGGCAGAACATTCATCAAGAACAAACCACCATGTTTGAATTAATAAGCGAAGATCATAGCCTTTGAAGAACACTACAACAGATGATGAATACGCGAAGCAATCGAGATAGAGAAGCATCCAAGAAATTTCAACAGAGATGACGACCTAATCCTATGTGAGACCTGAAAACCACTTATTCATTCCATAAGGTTAAATAATGATCATAATAATAATAATAATAATAATAATATAATAAATGATAAAAAAGATAAGAATGATAATAACAATAAACAACATTTAATAATAATTGATAACAATAATAATAATAATAATAAACTAAATAAAAGTAAAACAATAATAATAAACTAAATAAATAACAAAAACTTAATAATTTATAAAAAACTTAAATGAGGATAATAATAATAATAATAATGATTATGATAATAAAAATAATAAAAAATAATAATAAGAGGATAATAATAATAATAATAATGAATGATAAAGAAGATAATAATGATAATAATAATAAACAACATTTAATAATAAATTATAACAATAATAATAATAAACAAAATAAACATAAAACAATAATAATAACCTAAATAAATAACAAAAAATAAATAAATAATAAAAAGCTTAAACCAACTAATTATTTCATAAAACAAGCCGACACATTCACCAATAATAAAAAACAAATATTTATGACACTTAATAAACTGCAAATGATTCTTTGAGAGACATCATTCTCCTGAAGACGGACTCAACTCTGAAGTTCGAAACGCGTCGAGATGAAAAACTCCACACATGTTCCAAACTCTCCATTAATTTACATGAGTAATCATCAATAAATGAAACATAATATATGTACCCCTTGAATGATGTTGATGACATTGGTCCACATACCGAATGCACTATGTCCAATATTCTATTTTATTTGTTTTCATTGCTTGGAAAAGGACTCTTCATGTTCTTTTCTTGTGCACATCCTTTGCATATGCCATCATGATTCGCCTGAATCTCTCATAGACCTATCACCATATTTCTCACGATTGCCAATGCTTTATAATGCAAGTGAGCGAGTATTCTATGCCATAGTTCACTCGAGTTCACAATGTTATGTACCAATGTTGATTCTAAGTGTCCCTTCATCTTGTACAGTCCTCCTTCTCGAACACCAATCACTCTAGTATCTTGAACACCAGACACTCTAGCATCATCAATAGTCTTTCCATTTGTCCACATGAGAACTTCTCCATCAACAAAAGCAACTCTATATCCACGTTCGTCTAATGTTGAGATGGAGAGGAGATTATTCTTCAAACTAGGTACACACAATACATCTTTCATCTTCATAGGATTTCTGGAATCCAACTTGCAGGAGGCTTCTCCTGCTCCTTTTATGGGATACAGATAATCATCACCCAGCTTCACCTTATGAGGTGAATCATTTTGGACCAAATTTGTGAGACAACTCTTGTGATCATTCATGTGATTAGAAGCACCACTATCAACAAGCCATGTGTCACTTCCATGAGTGATAGTCCCTGTAAGAGTTGAGATCAAGACGTATTCTCCTTCACTTGAATCATCTTCTCTTGCTTTCTTCTAAAATGGTGCATCCTCTCTTATGGCATGAACATGATGTCTTTCCTTTCTTTCCTTTCTTGATCTGATATTTTATTTGAGCACAGTTTATTGCAATGTGCCCCATCTTCTAGCAACTATATCATTTGTAATTTGAGTAATTCCTTTGATCCTTTTAAGTATTTTGAAACTTCTTTTAAGGATGAACTTATTTTCTACTCTTTCCTTTTCTTGTATGAGTTGTTAGTGCATGATCTTCAACATTACCCAGCTTTTCTTCTCTTCCTACCAATCTAGATTCTTCTTGTGTGCATTCTTCCCATAACCTACTAAACTTTGTTAGCTTTCTTCTTATTTATACTCTTTTCTGACTGACTTTTTCACCAACTGGGCTGACCTATGTATTTTCACTTGATTTCTTGAGAGTATTTTTTAACATTATTATTTTAGGGTTATCACTTGATAAAATACAATAATAATATATTCTAAAACTACAAAACATCAACAACATCTAAGAATTGAACTTATCAACACTGAGAGCTCCAAGATTGTTGGTTTCCTTATGGGACTGACCTGAAGGAGAAATACTTGGATAAAATAGTAAATAGCTAATGGGAAATGGATATAGGGTTACATGTTAAATGATGTTTCCTTAAACATTGTGGACATTCCAACCATAAGGTTTTTTTCAAAACCATCCCATTTCCTGCCATATTCTTAGCACCAAGTCCCCAACTTCCACATGCTCGTACTAACTACAAGTCCATGGGGTTCACTTTCCAGTTCCAGGCACAACAACCATGGTTTCACACATGTTCCTTTATAAACCAAAAGAGGGGCATGTTAATACGAGGATGGATAAGTGATCCATGAAGAATGGTAAATAATGCTTTCCCCTAAGAATTTGGACGATGCATACTTACCTTGCATGGAGAGTGCACCCTTCCTAATAACCATAGGAAACCATCAAATGGACAACTGAAGTCAAGGATAGATGGAAAAGCTTTGCAAGGAAGCATGGACAACAAATATTGTACTGCCCAAAGGAAAAATTTGAGGTCAAATCACCCATGCACCCTATTTCCTCTTCTCCTCTTGTGGTATCATAGTGCCCTTATTGTTTCTCAAGTGATTTTTTTTGTGGATATTAAATTATTATGTATTTCATTTTATCAATATTTATACATATGTAAGAACCCCACGGATAACATAATAACCACATAGACTCGTATCCCACTAGGGGGACTCATAAACATTCACTAGTCAAGCCTTGGGCTTGAGATTTGCACTGTAAATTATTACATTGCATTTAAAGATTATTTTCATGTTGAATCATTATAACTCGACCGATATGGTTTCGCTCATTCAGAAAACCACATCTTATAAATAACATGTAATTTAACATATTATATTCAAGGGGTCAATATCAAGGTTTTATATCCTACAATAAATCAATATGATAGTTGTTTTGCAATTATTAATTTTTTGAAGTAATCATGTTCTCAATAATTTAATTTGATTATGTTCAACAAAGATGGCATATTAGTATAATCTTTTATTATGTCCTGGGCAAGGGGATATATATGAATCACTCAGGGCTATTATTTGGAGCAATTTGTAGTAATTTAAAAAAAACATAGAAGTTAGACTAAGGTTGTGTATTATTTTTTTATTTTTTAGTTTCTTAAATGTCTATTTTTTAAGCTTATTATTGGTCTAGTCGACATGACGTTGCCTTGGGTTCCTGTGCCCCAAGACCCGATAGCATAGTTGATATCAGCAATGCTATAACCTTTAACATTTAGGATTTCGAGATCCCTCCGTAAATATTTGGGTATACATCTTGCTGGACTGCTACACATTGACCCTATAGTGCTTTTGCCATTCCGAACTGGTATAGCTAAATAACTTTGAAAAATAAGTTCTGCACAATGCACATAAAACAATGTGTGCAAGTTTTTCAGGCAGTTAATACATTCCACCCGGCAGGCTGCATGGAGCCATCCCTGTTCTTTGTGCCTAAATCGGCGCCCCTCTCTGATCATCCAAGATTCTCTATGACTTAGCTTTGTGGGAGTTGAGCCCAGCCCCGAACCTTAGAGATTTGTCGGATGACATTGTGCTCGCTTGGGTGTATATGCTCGAACCTGAACCTCGGTGGGTGTATATGCTCGATGCCCATATATTGCCTTAGTGTAGGTGTTGCTCAGTCAAATTAGTAGTAGACCCAGCAGCAGATCTTGCAATCGTAGTAGACCCAGCAACAACTATGACAACCACTACACAGATTTCATTGAAGTTCGAGATAAGATATACACCCAGAGCCAAACGATAGAACCAAAAGATTAAATTAAACTCCCGTGTAGACGAGACAAACGAGTGGATTTTTGTGGGATCTGCAAATGATGCTAGATAACACATTTTTAATGCTTCATTTCTTTATACTTCTCAGGTTCCTGCTACAGTTTAAAGCTTTAATAGAAATTCTTCGACACAAGGCTGAGGTCGAGAACATAGATGATGAACGATTCGACATCATAATAGGAGACCTCATATAGCCTATGGAAGGAGGTCATTGTTATCAATTGTACACAAAATATTTCTGTTGGCTTGTTTTAAATCCAAAGCTAAGCCACAAAGGAGTGTTCCATACTCAGGTATAACATCACAATAAAATCGCTCAATCTTCTTTTGTTGCATCCCGCCGTACATCAATGAACAAGATAAAGAATAAGTTGATAATAATAAGGCATGCTTCTAGCAGTACTATAGTTCCAGGAGTCTTACCGATAATTGCAGTCATCATCGTTTCGAGGCTTTAGTTTCATATACAGTTCTATTCATTTAGTTTAAAGTTCTTAAAAATATCAAGTTAGGAGCGGTTGATACCTGTTCGAATACGACATAGCTATTGCTAAGAAGCTTCTTGATTTCGACAATTTTTCCTTCAAATTTAAAATCAAATCCACTGAATTTCCTTCAACTTTCGGGAAAAAAAAATTCAATAGAAATATCTAGAAGCTTAGGGAAAATGTTTGCATGAAACAGATTCCATCCAAATTTGGCAGGAATTATCTTCTACAGTTTGCTCAATCTGTCAACATCAGTCACGATTGTTCTGATTTTCAACTACGAATATCCCTCTGGATAGACTGACAGGATGGACCCGCGGGCGTCTTCACACACACGAAGGTATTCAATAGGCATTGTCACGACCTTCTATGGGAGGGAGTAGATTCAGAATAGTTGTAATATGTTTCTTTTAAAGTTAATGTTGTTTAATGTTTGTGTGTGTATTTGTTTTTGGGAAAGCACCTTTCTTCCGAGGCTGCATAGCACTACCAGATAGGACACCCATGGGGATTGGAGAAAACTGATGGGAACAAGGCACCCTTCATTTCCTCCTATAGTAAATTCCAAGTCGATGCCGGTGAGGCCTCTTCTCCCCAATTGATATGCTCTATATAGCGGGGGTATTGATGGGATTAGGAGGACTTCAGAGACCTGGACTGGCGGCAACGTAGGTTTCTGAAATGGATTTAAATTAATCTTTGAACGTATTTATAACAGGGATTTAAATCAATCATTAGTACGAGCAGATATCAAAACTTCTACGGGATTATCCCTTCACCGACGGTGTTAAACTATGATTTTCAACAGGTATAAAAATCTTTTATTGTTTTAAAATTGCAGCTAATGCTAAGTTTGGCGAATTATATATCTTTGTGCAACAACAAAATGTTTACATGAAAAATATCACAATGGCTCTAGCCTTAGTCCAACGAGAGGAATTCCTTAAATAAATGTTTTTTATTCTTAACAGCGCTGAGCGCTTTCACTCAGTCTCGATGAATTCACTTATGTGGTTCAAATGATGTGGATATTTCCTTGTTTGTCAGATCTCCAATAGTATTATTTCCTGCATGACTTAGAATCACTTGTATGTTGCCTTTGTTGTCTTTATTAGAGACTGCCATTTGCTCACTAAATTGGGGCTAAAGTCTCCACTTAAATATCCTCTGCAATGAATATTCAGGCATTGTGGTTTCTACGCTTAACATTTTGTTTCAAGCGGTGTCTTGACAGCAACGTCTTCTAGGTTGGCGATTTATGACCTGTCTCTCAAGAGAACGAAGCGTTTTGTTGTTCGATTGCCAATTTGGTTGGTGACTTTTATTTAAAAGGTTTCAAATAATATTGCAACCCAATAGTCATTCAAGCGTTTAAATTGTTATTGCAGTTTAAAATATCATTTTTACTATTTTTTAAATGCAATCGAATACGATGATTGAAATTATATAAAATATTGATGGGTTTAAAATTTGTACGGATATACTTGTTACTCTTGCATTCATTGTCTTAATGAACTCAAGGCATATAATTAGTTATTTATTTTTGAAAAAAAAATGAGTTAGAATAGCTATGGGAATGATTTACATATACATTAAGACATGAAATAATTAACGATAGTTCTAAGAATTTTATAAATCGAATATTTATATATTATATGTGTGTGTAAGATATATGATATATATTTATATGTAGTTAATATTGTCTCAAATTTGGAAATGAATTTAATTAAAATAAATGGTGCTAACATTTATTTATGTAATAGAAATGAGATGTGCAAAAATATAGATTTAATATCTTATTTGAAATGTTTCTTAATCCATTTTAAGAAAAAAGTGGAAGAATTTGGTTTTAGTAATTATATACATATTTGAAAAGTGAAACACGTTGGAAGAATATGACTCCAAGTTTATAATATATTGTAATTGAATTGCATTGATGGATATCTTTCAAAATTTGTATACATATTTCTAAATTGGAATGCAATTTTAAATGTTTATACCTAAGTATTTTAATCGATTTGCTTGAAGCTTAGTCCAATGATTTGGGATGTATAGTTAATGTTTATTAATGCTACTAAGGATATAGTTTATTGATAATAGTTATTTAGTGTATGTACTAAGAAATGGTATTTCTGGTAGCATACATATGTTGCTAGTATGGGGTAGTTACATGTTTATACACGTGGGAAGAATTAATTTCATAATTGTTGACAAAAAGTTTTTCTTTAAGCAAGTTTTTAATATTTTGGGTATGTCACGCCAAAACATGGGTTCATCAAAATTGTTCAAGGTTTAAGGGAAGGAATCGAAAATCTAAGAATGCTCTCAATCTCTAATTCTAGAAGCCATAGCATTGTTTGTTGCTTATAAGAAAGATAATTATTATTTGATAGAGGCCTTTGAGCATTTGGGGAAGGCTAAAAAGATAAGAAATTTTGAACTTCTTCATGTGATTAGATCAAATAATGCAAAATAAACTAATTCATAAGTAGAAGTGCAAGTTCAAGTAAATCTTATTAGGAAAGAATACAAACCAAACAAGAATTTCCAACCCAAAAAAGAAGAAGAAATATTTACAACAAAATAAAATGAAATATATTTAATTTGATGCTTCCACATAATCAAACCCCAAGATTAACAATAATGTTTAATAACATAATTCACATATTTTGTTTAAAATGAAAATGCAATAGATATAGTAGTTAGTGGAGGTTATAATTGTTCCTTATTATTAAATGTTTAATGATGCAGGGTGAATTTCTACTTATGATGTGTTTCTTATTATTAAATGTTTAATGATGCGCAGTAAATTTTGTTTACAAGCAAGCGTCTAGCCCTAAAGTTGTTGTGGCAATGTCGGGGGCATTGCCACCACTTGACTCTTGTTAGTTTATTTTGTGATATGCAAAAGGAAAAATATGTCTCACTTAAACTCATATTAATATACTTGGGTTATATTTTGATTATTTACTTTGCGATAAGTAAATGCAAAATATCTATCACTTCAAAGTTACATGGAGAGTGTTTACTTAATGCTTAGGTTTTTTTTTTTGCACCAAGAGGTGCTCTCCAGCTCAGTATGGGGGAGATCCTATCACGTTAGTCACGTTATGCTAGCCAACATAAATTTAAATAAAAATTACATATACACTTAAATAAAAAATAATAATAGTATAGATCCATTTCAAACCCGAAACTATCAAGTACCGAGTCGGATCCAAATGGTTAAAAATGTACATCTCGAGAAATTGGATCCCTCTCAGTGCTTGATAGATCAGGGCTTAAAATGTATCTATGCTAGTTGTTAAGTCAGTAAATTTTCCTCCTTTATTGGTTTACTTTTTCCAATTTTTATTTGTTTTTCCAATCACCCTAGGTTACATTTTTGGTTTGACTTTCATTTTTGAGTTTCTTTAGAGTTTTATTTATTTCTTTTTAAATGATTTGTTTAAGATTTTACGAAGGGTAAAGAAGGTCTATTTTCAAATGTTGATTCAGTGATATGTTTAAAGAGCAAAAATACACTTGTTTATAACCCTAAAAATCCTCTAAACATCCGACAGTTTGGTTAAAAGCTGTAAAAGTGCGATAAAAGGGCACAGGAAGATTCTTGTAGCGCTGACAGGAAAATTAATGAAGAGAGCGCTACAAGAAAATCGCGCTTCTCAATTTTTCAAATTTTTGGGCAAATTTTCGTCATGGGTGTCAGCTGGTAATGATTAATGGTATTTTGCAGTATGATTTAACATGTGTGGTTGCAGATTAGACGTGTCTTTAGAAAATTTTAATCACGCATACGAGCCAAAGTCCATCATTGCTAAAATCGTGGGAGCAGTTGAGAAGACGAGCCAATCTTGGCTTAACCGTCAAATTTTTCATTCCATA
>LPNX010168496.1:0-10804 GCA_001517045.1 Pseudotsuga menziesii
CGGTATTGAGAGCTTCTAAATTGCTTCCACCCTTACTATATTGATCTTTACACCCTTAGCTAAGACTATATGGCCTAGGAGTTTTCCTTCACTGAGTGCAAACTGGGACTTCTTAGGGATTAGTGATATAATTCCATACCTTCTGCACTTCTGAAATACCTTCCTTAAATGCTGTAAGTGGTCACGATGGCTGTGAGAGTAAACTATTAGGTTATCCAAATATATCAGCACAAATTTATCTTTCAACCCTACAAAATCTAGGTCCATGGCTCTCTCAAAAGTAGCCCCGACATTCATTATCCCAAATAGCATTTTAGAATACATGAAGGTGCCCCAAGGGGTGGTAAATGCAATATTCTATTGGTCATCAGGATGCACATCAAATTGGTTGTGTCCAGAGAAGCCATCTAGGAAGGACATAACCCTAGCTCATGAGACTTTCTGCAATAGGTGTTCCATCTTGTTCAGTGGGTAGTTGTCTTTCTTGGGACACTTGTTCAGGTTTCTAAAATCCACACACAACCTGATTTCCCCATTTTTCTTTCTTACCATTGCTAGGTTTGCAATCCACTTGGAGTACCTGAGGGGAATTATGATTTTGGCTTTGAGGAGCTTATGGATCTCTTTTTCAATTATTGGTAATAGGAGAGGACTGACGGATCTCAGCTTCTGCTTGAAAGGGATGGTGTCCTTCTCCAAAGGAATCCTGTGTTGGATGATATTGGTGTCATAGGTTTTCAGGTCACTGTACTCCCATACAAAGACATCAACAAACTCCTTTATCAGGCTACAAAACTTTGACCTCCAATCAGCAGTCAATTTAGTAGAAAGATTTATCAGTTTTGGATGGCTTTGGCTACCTATGTTTTGCTCTTGGATAGAAGGATCTAGCTCCTTTTTGGAAGGCTTAAAAGGGATGTCATTGTGATCAAACATCTCTTCCAGTGGTACTAGGCCTTGAGTTATGCAATTGTTGGGCAACTGTACAATGTTCTGATTAGCCACTTTGTCTTTCAACTTGATCTTGAACTTGCCAATTGCATAACGACGTTATTCACATTTCCCCACACAGTCACGTAGGCCCAGATATTTTCGGTGGTTAGTCATGCTCACAAATGATCATTTTTCTTGCTAACGAGGTCACATATGATAGTTCCTAATCATTTCCTTATTTTTCCTTTTCAGTGGTTAAGATCCTCCGGGATTTTGTCAGCTAGCCACCAAAAATCCCGCTTTTGGTGGCTAACAAAGTGTTTTCTTTCTTGCTTAAGCCACCAAAACCTTTACCCCGTCGTCGTGGTGAACTTTTTCTTTAGGCAGATAATGACCTCGTCAAAGAACTTTTTTAACTGCTGAAAACCTGTTCTTTCGGTGGCTAATAAAATGCCCTAGCTTTCGCCTAAACCGGCGAAAGGGTTATTCACCTGATGCTTATCTTCCTACTTTCAGTGGTTAGCATACGTGTTGCACTTTTCTCAAATCTACCCAAAGTGACCTTTTTCAGTGGCTAATGAGATGTTTTGAGCCTCGCCTAATCCACTAAATGTTCTTTTCCCAATGCTGCTCGCCACTCACTTTTGGTGGTTAAAACCCTTCTTCTTTCTCTCTCTAATCTATCAAAAGCGCCCCTTTCCTGTGGCTAATGAGTTTTCTATAGTCTCGCCTAAGCCACTGAAAGGGTTACTTTGACTCTTCTTGCTCAGGCTGCTTTTGGTGGTTCGTTTTTGCCCCGTGTTCAACATTTTAGCTGCCGAAACATAGCTTTTCAGTGGCTAATGAGATATAATAGTCCTCCCCTAAGCCACCGAAAGCTATAACTTGTAAAATTTTCATCCAAATAAAAAACATAGGCTTTCAAATTGTTAGTGATACTCATATCTTTCATTACACAAGAACATTCTTCCTACTATCAAAATAAATTTATTTTAGGAGATAACAGGATCTCTCACCAAATATTAACAATGCCAGATATGTACAAGTGAAAATATGAATTTTTTGAAAAGATGGTTGAAACAAGACATAGAACCATTGGGTGATGGAGTCAATATGTGTAGCAGAGATAAACAAAACTTATGCAGGTGATTTCAACACAGAGGCAAGACATCCATTCAATCACAGTAAAATTATAATTATCTGGTGGGAAAGAGGAACATGAACAAACCATCAACATAGAGCATTGGAAAATGAATTCTGTATTAAATTTAGAAGAAAGCTTTGGTGAATATATGAAATAATAGAGGGATCATGGCATGTATGAATTCCAAACTGTTATACACTTATTTCAAACATGAAAGAATACATAATGGGAGAGATAAACTGGAAAAAAATTCACATGAGAAAGGAAGCAACAGACTGTAATAAAAACAACACATGAATCCCTGTGTAAAATGCCGACCTCAGCTTTGCAACTTTATTAAAATACTCTTGAAAGCATACACTACAAAATTACATCAGTTCCAACCCTTTCTCCTTCTTTAGGAGGTAAATTTATAGTATTTTGGACTTCCTAAACTGACATTCGGGAATAAAAAATTGTTACAAAGTGGAGAAAAGTAGGCTTAAAATCCCCTCCTGCATATCCCAGATGGTTACAGCTATGCAAAAATTGAAAGAGGTTTTTGTAATGGGAAATTTTCCCAACAAAACAAAACCCATTTCTTCATTTCCTCTAATTCATCTCCCACTCCTTAGAATCTAATTTTGAAACTAATGAATCAGACAATAAACCTGTAAATTTATGACAGAATACCTTGTAAAGATATTTTAAATTCTCCCTGCCTATGATACCTCTATAAAAACTGAAGTAAATTTTTGAAGGTATTCCTACGATGAAGAAAGAACTCTCTCATTTTCCTGAAATTCAACTCCATTTGGCTGAAACAATGCTTTGAAAAACCTAAAACATAGCCTGTAGAAATCTTCGTTTCTCCTAAACCATAGGACCTGTGTAAAAACTAAAGGATGTTATTGAACATGATCCTATTCTTAAGAGAAACCTCATTCAATTTTGGAAAATGCTTTATGTTTTTTTGGAAACAATTGATTGAAATAACTGACTAAAGTAGTCATTTAAAAATATGGAAATTTTCTCTCTGAAGATGAAATTGATTCTCTCAATCCACAGCACCTTGGTAAAACCTAATAGACATTATTGTAGATAGGTGTGTTATGAAGAAGAACCTCTCTCAGTTTCTGAAAAATCATCTTGGCTCGACAGGAACAATCGATTTAAAATAATGACCAAAACATCCATTTTCATAAAAAAAACAACCATGCTCTACTACTTTAATTTTGAATTGAGCTCATTTGATCCACAATTAATACAATGTTCATGAGCATTGTTTTTCCAACCTCCATTCACATTCACCCAGTGGCATTAATTTAAGTGGTTGATCAGTTGGACTAGATAATGGATGTTTCCCACGTATGTGAACTTGCATGCGGCATAAAAATTTTGCTAATCTCAAAACCTAATTTCTCCTTGCTCGTTGACAATGAGAAATTTTTTTTATTCGTGGATTTTTCTCACCTGCCAATTTGACTGTAAAAACCTATCTACCATTTAACATCATTTCGCTGATTGAAAATTTTAATTGCTTCGTGCAACTTCACATCATGAAATTGACATGAGTCGCAGATCTCTTCCACCTATTGGTTTGACCGTCCATCCCATCCATTGTTTAACATCATTCCGCAAATGTAATGTGAACCATTGGATGATTTTGGGCCTTGATCTGTGTCGTTGATTCATTGTGCTTCTGTGTAAATTTTAATAAGAAATTTCTTTGAAATAATACTCAGGCATATGAATGGAACAATCTTTGATGGCTGCATCACTTCTGATTTCTATAATGCTATATTTAGAATATTGAATGTACACCACTCCAGATGTATTGTCCATGCGTTATCCAACAATTGCTGCAATGCTGCAAGTAAAATAAAATGACCTCCTCCTAATTATGTTGCATAGCACGTGATGAGTTGAAAGATAAATGGAATTTTTTATCCAAACCATATGCAATTGCCATTACAATTGTCTCATTTATATACAAGCAATATTCAACCGAAAAATTACATAGCATTCTTGTTAATCCATGTTTTCATTTTCTTTTTTCTATTTTTTCTATTTCTCATAATATACCTTTATCCCACATGCAAAAGGGGTGTATTCGTTTTGACCTTTATATACTTCAGCAATTTTAATGTTTAGCAAGGAACAAAACAATGTATTGCTCCTTGGGAGGTCGGTGCTGGGAATTTTACTTGAGTGCATGGACCCCATGTGATGTGACCTCATTCTTGGAGATGGGCTAAAAATCTGTGTTCAATATTTTTATAAAAACAAATTTTGCTTTTATAAAAATACAAAATCTTTCCTTTATAACTTAAACCTTTAAGTCACCTTTATAAAACTTTGATTCATATATAATTCTCTTTCTTTTACCCAAAACTCTTTAACCTCTTTCTTCTCACCACCTTGGAATTTTGATAAATTGTTTGAATGGGGAAAGTCTGAAAACCATTTGATCATCAAGAGAAACTTAGAATTTTCAGGAAATAAGGCTAACTGCGGCAAAACTAAAATAGTGCTAACGGGATTGTTGAACTTAGTGCTCGTACTGCACTTCGGCCACAACCTGCAAGTCAATGCGTATGTGAAAAAGCTCCTTTTCTGTTTTCACAGAGGGTGTTTATGGCTCAATCGACCGTACCCGATTGACATCGAGCTCATCTCATCGATAAGAGGCCTTCCCAAGAATGGAATAGACCTGATGCCATATTTGCACCAGAACACAGATACGTCCAAGATGAAGCAGAAATATAAGCTTCCACACGTAAGTAGGGTATTCGTCATTGGCCCCATAAAGGACAACAGGGTAAGGTTGTCAGCCCAAATCCTATATTACAAGATGCTATGCAAGATGAGGATAACTGAGTGTATCGTCGGCATAGTAGAGCTTGCAGAATAGTGTGTAGCAGGTGTAACTTTCAACTGGTCACAGTTCCTACCAAACAAACTGATAGACGATGTAGAGCAGGTGTAGGAGGAACCTAGGCACAAATTTCATTACTCCTGGTTGCTAATCCTAATCTCTTTAATTATGTGGTCTGACCCGTCAGACTACCAACCAATGGATGTCCCACTTCTTTGCCTTGGCGTAAAGTATCAGAACCTCTAGGAGATTAAAACAAACAAGGTCTTCCAGAAGGACAATAACATCGAGTTCTTCCTACATGCCAAGGTGTTGCATGATGTTATCAAGCAATCCAACAGAGTAATTGCTGCAACGGTACATAGATACACATCATTTATAAACTTCCAGGTCAGTGTGCATAACACTACTCTGGAACCGAACAAAGACCCAACTAAGCAAGCGCACTAGGCATGGTTTGTGATCACCGAGGATGATGTGGATGCAACTGTCCAGGAATGGCTAGAAAAATGGCACAGCCCACTAGTAGAGCTGATACCTAAAGGATAAAACTAAGAATACTTGCGAGTTAACCAAAGTGAAAATGTTAGCACAGGCCCTAATGCACAGAATGGTTAATGGAATAGTCATGGTGATGACCAAGAATAATAAGAAGGACATGGTAGAGGCGACGACCAAGGAAATCAGATGCCAAGCTTCGATGATGATGGAAGTGAGCAGAACAACGATGATGATGATGATTCAGATGGTAATCCTACTGATGAGGAGGTAAATAAGGCCTAGGAAGAGGTGCAACAGCATCCACATAAGAAAAGGAAAGTGGACAAATCAGCTAACACTGTTAGCTTAGCCTAGGATGACATAAGCTTATTATGCGATGCCATTGCAGAGGTTGCAAAGTCCAGCTTAAAAGGGGTAAGTAAGAAACAGCTGCAACTAACTAGTGAACTTGCTGAACATGTCAATCAGTTGATAGAGGCTATAAACAAATTCAAAGCCACTTTCAAGGCTGAGACGTATGGCTTCGACCCTAGTATCCCGTGAGTAACACCAAAGCTGGTGTCGCCAATCAAAGTAGAGTTCCAAGCATGAGTATTGGAGATAGGGACGCATGAGTTTGAAAATGCTATTCAAGGATTTGAAAACCTTAACATGGACTTCTCCAAGATGACATTGGATAAATCCTATGTTGTCAAGCAGGCGACTGCAATCGAGATTTGTTTTAGAGAGAATGTAGTCATGTATCAGGAAACTAAGCAGAAAAGGAAGGAAACAACACACAAGAACCTCCTTAGAGAGAAAGAGAAATAAATTTTAGTGCATGAGCAAAGCCGAGTTGCACTCGCTCAAGCCATCAAAGGCATGGTTGTGGAGTTCCCACTAGAAGCAAGTCAAGAAGATGAGGATTCAACTTCTAAGGTTTCCCGACTGTCGCAGATTGCGGTGTAAATGAAAAAACAGGTTGAAGAGCTTCAGGCTAAGAAGATACCAAGTACACCCCCTGAGGTGCTTGAAGAGCGAAGCAAATCAAAATCTGAGGCTGTGGCGAAGATCACCAAAGGAGAAAAACTCTACGTTGAGGCAGTATAATTCATTTTTTGTGATATGGGGAGATCTTTTAGATGATGATATTGGAGAGAAGATTAAGGAAAATGTGCGACAATGATCCAGGACGATATTGGTGGCCACCCACCTAGTCCACTTGGCCCCCACCATTGTTTCTCTTGGTTTTCCAATTTCCTTAATTGTAGCACAATTTACTATTTTTGGCAGTTTTCGGGTCCTAAACTTCAGGAGTCGTTTCGAGGCCCTAAACGATGTTTTTTCGGCATTGAATGGTCGCGAAGATATGAGTTCGTTCTGGACTTGATATTTATTATTTATGGTTGTATTCCTTAAACAAATATTTCTAACTATGTATCATGTGCATCAAACAGAGGTAGTATGCTAAAGTTACGACCCCAGGAAATTGATGTACCAAGTTACCCAACAGGGTCCACATTCTCGCGTTTAACCTCATAGGGTTAGGTTTTTGTATGTGTAGGGTTTCCAATGTTTCTCAATAATATGTAGGCCTTCGAGCCTCATTGTAACATAGAGTTGAGAGTCATGTAGCCACCACATCTCTTCTTAGAGATAAGCTACCATCACTCTAGCTAGTTTATTTCCATTCTGTATGTAAACAAGTTTCAGTTATTGATTAATGAAATGAATTTTTATTTTCACTGCATTTTTGTTTCTGTGGTTGTTTGTGTATTTTGTTGCTAATGATAAAATCAACGTGGCAAAGGAAAAGATGAAGAAACTATCATTTAAAGAGAAGGTTACGAAGATGGCTGATATCAAGCAGCTGTAGTAGGAAGTCCAACCTCTCCAAGATCAAGAGAGGACTAGTGAAGTGAAAGTGGAAGCTCACCAGTCAGAAGCAGCGCGGATTATATGCCTTAGTCACGCTGTGCAACAGAAATTTCAGCACATCAAGTAGTCATTAGAGGAAGGACCATTGGAACACATTAGTTTCGATTCTGTAGAACAGTTGGCCACACAGACGAAGGAACTAAAAACAAAAGTTGCCAAGTTCCAACAAATTTTTAAGGAATTTCAGGACAAGGTTGGTCCTGTAGCGTAGCCTGAGCCCGAGGCTTAAGTTGTGAGCATTCCTATTTTTTTGCAGAAATTTTCATTTTTCTTAGTGGCTTGGGACAAGCCACATGTGAGTGTTGGGGGCATGTTGGGCCAAGAAAAATGCATAAAGGAAGAATCTGACACTCAAGCGTAGAGGATAGCTATGATGAGGAAAGGAATATCTGAGTCGGTGGAAGAGGCAGGTAGAAGAGTTAAAGTGGAACGGGTACAAGCTGGCGAAGATTGCAGAAGGATAAACTAGTGGAAGACCGAGGACAGTTTTGCGGCTAGTTATGATTGGTACATAAGACTGAAGGATGCTTTCCACGGCTAGTTAAGTTTTTGGTTAATGACATACAGGAATTTTGCGGCTAGATATGGGTTGGCATTTAATGTAATTGTAGATATTTTGCAACCAATTGAGTCTGTAATAACTGAGTAGCACTTAGTCGACCTGGAGTGGTCTGGTAAATACTATAAATAGGAAGAAACCGCTCTGTATAAGGGGTGGTGAAGTAAGTTAGCTTGAGTTTTTTTAGTAAGTTAGGTTCAGTTAGTAGTTTATTATTAACTTAGAAGAGGATTCTAGTAGAGGGATGTTGAGCTGCGGATCTTGCAATTGAGTGCGTATACCACTGGTAAATTAGAAGAGTCGATCCAGGTTGTGTGCCGATCAGCATGAGTATATAGGAGCAATAAACCAGAGAGAATGAGAGCAAGAATATTGAGTCAGAAAGACATATCTTAAGAACAGTCTGCAAGCCATAAACTGCAAGGTGCTATAACCAATTCCCATGCTAGATGAAGAGAACCTTGGAATCAATGAATGTTAATGCATCCTCGACAGGTTATGTATGGTTTCTTGATTAAATATGTTAAGTTGCAATATAAGTTGCACACTTCCAGTCACGTATAAGGAATCAGCTGTGTCGCACCGTTGCGCCAGTGGTTAAGGGCAAGGTTTTGTCCCGCGCGCATTGTGACACATAGTTGCATGTCTATCGCATAGCAATAGAATCCATCCTCCTATCTCTGTTGAGCACCTTGGCTTCCATCCAGGGTACTATATTCCCTCGCCAACTGTGGAAACATGGTTTTATCAATTACACATTAAGATATCTTAGGTGAGACTGCGCTGTCCTTGTGGGTGTGGCCGACTGAGCTTACTTTGTTGGGCCGATGTCTTTTGGTGTCTTGTTCATATTGTGTTTTTGTTGAACCTTGGGCCACGCAAGTAAGAATATAGATTCCAACACCTCATTTGNTAGCAATTACACATTAAGATATCTTAGGTGAGACTGCGCTGTCCTTGTGGGTGTGGCTGACTGAGCTTACTTTGTTGGGCCGATGTCTTTTGGTGTCTTGTTCATATTGTGTTTTTGTTGAACCTTGGGCCACGCAAGTAAGAATATAGATTCCAACACCTCATTTGGTGATGTCAATCCATCAAGATAGAAGAGGAGGTATCTTGAAATGCTCAAACACAAGAAACCATAGGCCTCATCCCTCCTATTGTGCCATTTAATTTTCTCTGTTTCTACATTAGTATTAGCCTCACTTTCCATGGTCACTTTGTAGAGGACGTTACTCCTCAACAAAATATCCATCTCACCTCTCCATTCAAAAATGCTGAATGGAGTCAAGATGATCCTTTGAGATTGATCCATATCTCAGCAATTTCACCCTTCAACCAACAGAATGTGCTCCGAGTGAGTGATGTCAAACCTACAATAGCAATTTGGAAGGAGAATAATTGAACTACCAAATCTCCCATACCATATGCAAATTAATCCCAAGCTGTAGAACAATTACACTCACAAAATTACTAGTCAAACATGCAAAATTCCACAAAAAATAAACTGAATATGGAGCATAACAAAAAATTCCGTTGAATAATTGTACATCATCCAACCTCATAAAGTAATAGGATTTCCAAATATATAATTACATCATACATTCAAAATCATAAGGATGCTATTCGAATTGGATAAAATGCAGGCTTACTAAACTAGTCAAAATCCCCCATTGGTTCATAAATAACTTTCCTAATATGTAAATATGCTGAAAAATTGGATGAGTGAGATGTACCAGCTAGTAACTGATAGAAAGAGATCAAATTAATGACTTTGGATGGAGAAAAAGAAGGAGGATGAGTTGGGAAGAAAACAAGGTAGTTACTCCAAGACTAGCTTTTCCTTTTTTCCTTAAAACTGCTGAAAAGCAAAGCAACTCAGGAAAAGGAAGAACTGTGCTTTTACTATTATGGAATTACTACAAAGTTCTCAGGATCTTTCTAAAGCACTCCTTTATCCAGTTTTAGCATTTGTTGATTTCTCGATGCAAGTGGATGCCAACTAGCATACTAAGGAATATATGAATTGGAAAAAATNAACTGATGAAAAGCAAAGCAACTCAGGAAAAGGAAGAACTATGCTTTTACTATTATGGAATTACTACAAAGTTCTCAGGATCTTTCTAAAGCACTCCTTTATCCAGTTTTAGCATTTGTTGATTTCTCCATGCAAGTGGATGCCAACTAGCATACTAAGGAATATATGAATTGGAAAAAATTGACAAATTAATGTCTCCTAAGTGTAACTATGGGTTCAAATATTCTAACAGTGCAGGCCATGTCTCACCCTTTTAGTGGTCTCATGTGCCACTGCTTTTTTTCATTTTTCCATTATTTGTTGAAAACTTCATAATGTGATATCTTGTCTATACCCACTCTAATTGAGGAAAAGTGAATGTCATTGGAATCATCTCGACGAGATCTTCATGATAGTTTTTTCTATTTTAGATTTCGACATTGCCAAAGTTTTAGCACTTTTAAACCACTTTTGATCAGTGAGATCCTCCTAAATCACCTAGAAGTAGGCAAAGTCTCACTCAAGGTATCAAGGGGGACTGTAGGAACCAATATTTCATAGTCTTGAAGGGGTGTAAATATATATTCGACAGNCATCTCAACGAGATATTCATGATAGTTTTTTCTATTTTAGATTTCGACATTGCCAAAGTTTTAGCACTTTTAAACCACTTTTGATCAGTGAGATCATCCTAAATCACCTAGAAGTAGGCAAAGTCTCACTCAAGGTATCAAGGGGGACTGTAGGAACCAATATTTCATAGTCTTGAAGGGGTGTAAATATATATTCGACAGATATAATATCCATTCATCTAATTCGCAACATAGTATAATACATTCATGGAAATAGATAGTACATTCACAACAACAACATGGA
>LPNX010168496.1:26350-36939 GCA_001517045.1 Pseudotsuga menziesii
TGGTAGGAATCAGAATCTGAATTAAAGGCAGCGTGGCCTTCTAAAGGTGAGGAAGGTTGTCGAAGAGGGCCTCGATAGTGGAAATCTAGAGAACCAAAATGAGGGGATTTTCCCCTAAGTCAAGAAGAATATCGTGGTGGAGAAATGGTGGCTTTATTATAGTAACTGGTAATGAATTTCTGACCTCGGTTTAGATCAGCTTTCTATTGGCTCAAAAGAAGTCACTTGGCCACCAAAAATTCCTAAATACAATGCTTTGGTTTTTTCCTCACAGGTGGTATCTAGTCAATATGGTGGGGGTTGTTTCTTGTTTCGCTTGGTAGGTCCTCTCATTGGCCAGCTACTTTGGGGTTCCTATGGTACTCCTCAGAATGAGTTTTAGGGAAAATCCAAAATACTTCCCACAGTTGTTGTAGATGAGACTTATGTCCCAAACCAATATGTTTTTAAGTAAATTTGATTACTTTTAAGTTTTTGCTCGAGGTCATGAACTGGGTTTGTTTGATTAGTAGTGTGATTATGTGTGCACTTGTGTATGAATATTTTACTTTTGCTTTTAGATAAATATACAATGGGTTTCCTGCAATAAACAAGCAAAGGGATAAACCAAAGCAGGTCTGAAAGGTAAAAGAAAATTGGAACACAATGCAAGACAGACAAGGGTCTGAAAATACATGACTGAATGTTTGCAAACCAGCAGTGTGACTAACCCAACTTTGTATCCTTGAAATCAAAGAGGGATTGTTGGGCTCTCAATAAAGTAGAAACAAGTCCACCCATACATCCATAGGTTAAAACCCAAGCTCCCGGTTCTCAACAAGGAGGATGCAACACTGTGAGACCCCCAACGTTCTAGCACTCCCCATAGCCTCCAAAGTTACTTGTTTTGAATTGAAAATAATAATAGTAAAGTGGATTCCTATTACTAAACTTACTTAACCCCCCATCATCTCTTAGAAGACCCCAGAGGGTGATGACTGAGTAGAGGAGGAGGGGCCAAATAAGTGGGTTAATTTCCAACTTTTCTAAAATGAAAATATAGAACTGTAAATTGCATAAATCAACTTAGAAACAAATAGGTCTCAAGAGATAGGTTAAAAACCGCAATTGGGTCATTTAAACAGGGAAAACACATTCAACTGGACTAAATGGTGAACAAAAAATTGGTGCAAAGAAATGTGATGTTGTCAATGGTGATAAGAGATATTTTGGATTATATCCAAAATAAGAAAAAATATTAGATCTGAAGTCATCATCTCAAGTCCCTCAGGAAGTGGAAGATAAGCCCCCACCAAATGGATGTAAACTAGGAAAATTGAAGGGGAAAAATATAACGCAAAGGGATGGACACAGTTCATAATTTTGGACTCTATTCAGCGTGATGAAGCTAAAATTCCAAGGCATGAAATTATTTCTGATTTTTGTATAGATCACATGTCATTCCAGCCTTCAGAGATACCCTCCACTTCACACCATAGAAGTGATTTTGCAGAAAATTCAAAGGCTGGCTTGTATGATGAGAATGAGCTTTGCGTTGTGGATCCATGTCACAAGAAAAGTAGTATTATATGCCAGTTGTTATAGGAATAAACCTTCATGGAGGACCTTCTTTGTGAGCCACATCATTTGAGTGGACAACTTAAGGAGGATAGAGAAACGCTTATGGAAGCCATGAACAACCTTGCTGACATCAGAGCCTTAGTGGCAAGATGTTGGAAATATTTTGGAGGATATATGGAAGGAGAATACTTTCTAGAGAATTGACTAGCACTGAAAGAAGGCATGGCCAAGATCAAGGAGAGATATGCAAACTTACTATCTAACATAGATCATCTCCTCATGGTGCCTGAGATGTACCATAGTGCATTCAAGAAGGAGGAAGAATCTGATAGTCTAACTCATGAGTTGGAGATCACTGGTAACTCATTGAACACCACACAAATATCCTTGCAAGAGTCAAAGTTGCAAACCTATCAACTTCAAAAGGAGTTAATATTGTCACACCTTTCATGTTGCATGGAAGGAAATGTTTCGAGTATAATGGCAAAATATCATGTGGAGGAAGGACATGAGAAAAGAGAATATTTGCAAATTCTTGCAAAAAGATATGAGGTAGAGAATATGTACTAGGAACCCATTGAGATTTGTTAGAATTTTAACATTAATCTAGCATTATATTAGGATCTTTAATTGAGAGAATAACAAGCATAGCAATCAAACACAAGAGACACTGAACACAGTGTTTTTCCTTGGGGAAACCATAAATGGATAAAACCCCGCAGCTTCCTCAGATATAGAATCAACACCAAAAGTAATAACCAAAATAGTAAGATGATCTCCCGACAACAGTAAACTTCTTTCTACCTAGCCATAGTGTCTTCTTCTTCCCCAGCTATGTGCTACAACTAAGTGTGAGTGAGTGTGTGATAAATAGAGAGGCTAGTTCTCTATTTATACTATTTCATGACTTAACTAAACCCTACTAGGGCCGAATTTACTAGGTGAGTCTAACAACCCTAGCACCATGAAACTATAGGGACTTTAACCCTTGAACAATAGGAGGGTTACCCACATTGACATGACATGACTTGTTTACATTATAGAAACTACCGGTCGAAACATCGGGGCATGACATGACTCAATTACATTACAGACACATCTTGAAATAAAAATCAGGGTACAATACATAAGAAATATAGGTGAATACATTCCAATGTTACAATTACATCAAGACTCCCTCTTAATTAGGAAGGTATTCTCTCGACACAATTTATCAGCACAATTCTTCTTCTCTATATCATCTGGATCATCATCGAATACTTGTCATCTTCATCTGGATCTATATCATCATCACTGGATCTAGATCATCACTCGATCTAGATCATCATCATTTGATCTGGATCATCATCACGGGTGCTATCTCATGATTCTTCTCATCACAGGAAGTTCTACAAAACCAACCCTTTTTCATGTTGGTTGTAGGCCTAGCCTCCATGTAGGTCTTCTTCCACCACTTATATATAACCCTAAGTCAAAATGGCCCACCCAACACTTATATCTGATCATGTAGGAACCAATCCTATAATCATATTAGAAAGGCACGTCCAGAATTCACATATGACCATGTGGGAACACATCCCACAACCCTATCAGAAGGGTCCAGCACTCACATTTGACAACCATTGTCAGAAAGGCTCACCATTTATAGTCGACCATGTGAGGAACCAATCCTCCATGCCGAAAGGCTCTACACTTGCATCTGACAACGATTGTTAGAAAGGCTCAGCACTTATATTCGACCATGCAAGGAACCAATCCTTCATGCTGAAAGGAATCTGCACTTACATCTAATAACCAATGTCAAAAGGGATCGGAATTCAATGCTTATATCTGATCATGTAGGAACCAATCCTATAGTCACATCATAATGTCTTAGCACTCACATATGACATGGAAGGAACCAATCCTCTCACCATGACAGAATGGCTCAGTCCTTACATCTGACCATGGAAGGAACCAATCCTCTTACGATGTCAGAATGGCTCTAGGTCTTGTCATTTCCCCTTGGAGGGAACCTCGATCTGGAGAACACCAAGCTTCTCCCTAAAGTACTCAGAATTCACCCTATCCAATGGATTTGTCAACACATAAGCTATCTCTTCATCCATCACAACATACCAGAGCTTCACTACTTCCCTCTACACCATATCCCTGATATAGTGATACTTGATATCGATATGCTTCGACTTGTCATGGAACACTGGGTTCTCTGGAAACTTCACAGAATCTAGTTGTCACAATGTATATAAGTAGCATCCATATGGAGATCAAATAAATCTAACAGTAGCTTCCTCATCCATATTGCCTCACAACTAGCTGAACAAGCTATAACATACTCTGCTTCAGCTGTACTCAGTGCCACATAGGATTGCTTCCTACTAAATCAAGAGATCACACCTGATCCCATACTGAAGCAGCACCCTGAAGTGCTCTTTCTATCTATGGCACTACCTGCCCAATCTGAATCAACATAACCCTCCAGGTTAATTTTCTAATTTTCCTCATACTTGAGTCCACAATCAATTGTACCCCTCAGGTACCTCAGAATATGCTTTGCAGCAATCAAGTGTCTCGGATCTGTCAAAAATTGGCTCAAGGTGTTCACAGCAAAACAAATATTTGGTCTCATGTTCACCAGGTACATCAAGGACCCAATCATCTGATGATACATCGTAGCATCAACATATTATGATGAAGAATCACTCAATAGCTTCAGGTTCAATTCCATTGGTGTGGTCATGGCCTTGCAGTCCATCATCTTGAACCTCTTCAGGATCTCTACTACATACTTCCCTTGTCTGAGGGAGATTCCAACTGCATTCTGCCACACCTCCATGCCTAGAAAATAGTGCATCATACCCAAGTCCTTCATTTTGAACTCGGTAGCAAGATTCCTCTTTGTATCAACAATCGACCCATCCATACCTATTACAAACAGATCATCTATATACAGTAGGAGCATCACTAGGTTGCCATCTTCAACCTTGTAGTAAAGGTTGGAATCTGCTTTACTTTTGGTAAATCCCAAACTGGATAGAAAGCCATCAATTCTTTCGTACCATGTCCTAGGTGCATGTTTCAAACTATACAGGGCTTTCTTCAATCTACACCCATGAGAATCCCTGTCATGTGTGTCAAAACCAAGTGGTTGCTCTACATACACTTCCTCTTCCACTACACCATTCAAGAAAGCAGTCTTGACATCCATTTGGTGTATCTTCCATTTCATTTTTGCGGCTATAGAAAGTACTGATCTGATGGAAGTGTATCTGGATACAGGTGCAATGTTTTCTTCATAATCTATTCCTTCTTTCTATGAGAAGCCACGAGCCATGAATCTTGCTTTATATTTCTCTATGCTGCCATCTACAGCATGCTTGATCTTGTAAATCCATTTGGAAGTTACAGTCAACTTCCCTTCTGGTCTTGGGACAACATACCAAACATCATTATTCATGATCGATTGATACTCTTCAATCATAGCATCCTTCCATTCTTTCTGTTATGCCGCTTCTTCATAGTTGGAAGGTTATTTATTGATAAAGTCACACAATAAAGCTACATACCCGTAGCAGGATCTGGTCCTTTTCCTTTCTCTATAATTATCTTCTAGAGCCCCATATATTTTCACACCTTGGATAGCTTCCTGTACCAAATAAGGTTTCCCATTGTGAGGATTCTTCTCCTAAGGTGGATCTATAGGTTCTTGTGGTTCTTTAAATTCTTGATCTTCTTCTTGAGTTTCTTCATTTATGGTTGTGTCATGAGTTCTGGGTGCTTCTGATTCTTCAGGATCATCAGTAGGTCTTTTTCCGAATTTGTTGTAAGCTGAGTCTTCATCAAATGTCACATCCCTACTGATGTCAATCTTCTTGAATCCTAGGAAGTATATTCTGTAAGCCTTCAAGCTTTCAGAGTATCCCACACATATACCTTTCTTTCCTGAAGGATCTAACTTTGTCTTATTTTCTTGCAGAATGTGTATGTACACTGGACAGCCAAATATTCTGAGATGGTTGACTTCTGGTTTCTTGTTGGAAAAGACTTCTTCAGGTGTCTTGTTCTTGAGTACTCTATGCGGAGTACGGTTCTGTACATACACCACTATTCTAGCAACTTTTTCCCATATATGCATGGGAAGATCTTGATCATGAAGCATTTCTCTTGCAACTTCCATGATAGTTCTATTCTTCCTTTCTACAACCCCATTATGTTGTGGATTATATGGAGTGGATAACTCCCTCTTAATCCCTGAATCTTTGCATAAGTATTTGAATTCATTTGATGTGAATTCTCCACCACTATCTGATCGAAAGGTCTTGATCTTCTTTTCTGTGTGGTTCTCAATCAAGGCTTTGAATTCCTTGAACTTGCGGAAAAATTCAGCTTTGTTCTTCATGAAGTAAATCCATGTCTTCCTAGAATAATCATCAATGAAAGAAACATAGTATACATACCCGCTTAGTAAACTTGATGACATTGGTCCGCATACATCGGAGTGGATGATTTCCAAGATTCCTTTTGCCTTGCTCTCGCTACTTGGAAATGTCTTCTTTGTATTCTTTCCTTTTGCACATCCTTTGCAGACTCCTTCATGTTTTGCTTGAATTTATGGAAGACCTTCAACATCATTGCTTGCAAGTGGTAGTGCTCTGTAGTGCACATGTGCAAGCATTCTATGCCAAAGTTCATTTGGTTCTACTATGTCATGGACCAAAGCTTTTTTTGGATGGCCCTTTAATTTGTATAATCCTCCTTCTTGTTCTCCAATTACTATTGCATCATCAGTAGTCTTTCCTCTTGGCCACATGAGGACTTTGCCATCTAAAAATGCAAACCTCAAGCCCTTTGCATCTAGTACTAACATGGAGAGAACATTCTTCTTTAGTCCTGGTACAAACAAGACATCCAGAATCAGCACCAAAAGTAAAACCCAAAATAGTAAGATGATCTCCTAAAAGCAGTAACCTTCTTTCTTCCTAGCCCCGGTGTCTTCTTCTTCCTCAAATATGCACTACAACTTAGTGTGAGTGAGTGTGTGATAAATATATAGGCTAGCTCTCTATTTATACTAATTCTCGACTTGACTAAACCCTACTAGGTCCGACTTCACTAGGCGAGTCTAACAACCCTATTTCCCCAGAACTGCGGGGACTTTGACCCTTCAATAATAGGAGGGTTACCCACATTGAATTGACATGACTTGTTTACATTATAGAAACTCCTGATCGGAACATCGGGGCATGACATGACTCAATTACATTACAGACACATCCCGGAATAAACATCGGGGTACAATACATAAGAAATACAAGTGAATACATTCTGAAGTTACAATTACATCAATAATATTGAGGAGAAGGATGAAGTATTATTCTCTATCATAAATATGGCTGATCACTTTCCATATGGAACAGTAAACAAATTTCGTTATTCATCCATTAATTGGGTGGATAGAGACAACTTGGGAATGTAGACTATGGGAGGTAAAGAGTTCAATTTCCTTAATGAATTCTTTTTCCTAACAAGTGGGAAGCCACAAATATATATCTTGCATCCCTTAGGTACCACCCATAGACCCGCACATGAGGTGCATTATGATTTGCATGTGCTTGAGGAGATTTAGGTCAAACAAGGTGAAGAGTAAGCACTTGCATGTTTCCTACAAGATTATGAGTTGCTTCTAGGGAAGTTTTGTACAGGTTTGGAGGAGGCACATAATCTCACTATCATTGAGCCAACCAGTGGATTAATCTGTACATCCATTATATTGATGGATGATTGTTGCAAGGAGTTAGGTCACAATTCTTAACCCCACACCTCCATTTTAGCTACATCTAGTGGAGGGATTGATGGTGAATCCATGTGGTTTGACAAGTGCATCATTGGTAGTTGAATTATTCAGCATGCAATTCTGTTTGTCCATTTATTGGGTGGCTAGACACATGATGGAGATGTGGAGTTTGGAGGGTAAATATTTTTCTTGCATCAATTGAGATACATCAGACACAACAAAAAAGTTGTATGAGCGGTTTGGGCATACTTGATGGTTGGATGATGTTTATACTCATTAGGTATGGACATGGAACTCACACCTATGTCATTGCAGCAACATCATTTTGAGATTCAATGCTGATGTGCATCAATTAATGTTGGGTGGGAAAATATCACATATTTCCAATTTTCAATGCAATGTTATGATTTCCACATCATGAATCTCATTTCCCGTGATGATAAATTTTTATGGTGGAGACTAATGTTTGGAGACTTTAGTTGAGGAAATGGGATCTAGGCAAATTTTTGTCTGGTATGTTGCATTGGAAGGCATAATCACTAAAGGTGGTGCAATACAAGGAATGGGACCCTGACATTTTTTTTGGAGAAACTTTACATGCTGGCTTGCTAGAGAAAGACAAGGTTTTTTTCGCACATGAGTTCATACTCCAGTTGTCCTACATGGTGGACAAATTTGCGGCACTCTGGAGTGCTTTTGCTTGACAACAAGCATATTTGGAAGGGGAGGACTGTCATGTCCCCATATTTTTGGACATAAAAATGTTGACCATGCCCAACACATTGTGGGGGGTTAAAGATGCATTAATCAGCTCACCCCGAGAATTTTGTCCACGTAATATTTATGAGCCATTAATTAATTATCCTAGGGAATTTTTTCCAAATAATTTTTATTAAGGCATGCACTTTATTTTAATTATTTCCATTAATTAATTATTGTGCAAATAACATGTAGAATTGAGCTTTTCATGTTAGGAACAATTGGCAAGCCAACTTTCCAAGGGAAGACATTAAGAAAGTGGAAACTCTATGACAAAAGAAGTCATAGAGATTAAGAAAAGTTCCCAAAATCTATGACAAAAGGTGTCATAACAAAAGAAGGAAATTTTTGGAAAAGGGGGGCGCAATTTCCTTTTGGAGACTTGGAAAAGATGTCAAAACAAAAGTAGGAAAGTTTTGGCAAAGGAGGGCGCAGATTCCTTTTGGAGACTCAGTCTCAAAAGTAGGGAAAAGCATAAAGCTTCCAGAATATAAGAAACAACTATTTGACTAAGAAGGGTGCAATTGATAATTCAAAAGGTTGAATTTGACATGGAAACATCTCCACATGGTCATACATTCCAATTTTCTCAAGGAGGTCGCGCATGTGGCTAGGATTAGGTCTTCTAGGTGGTTGACTTTCTCTCATAGGTCACCATTTTCCTCTACTTGATAAACATGTCACCATGAGTTCTATCAAAGAAAAGTTTGATCTCTTTCACATATTTTAGCTGATGAATTTATTTTTTGATTCTATGTGAGCATAGTCTTCTAAGTGATGCACCTTAGAGCTCTGGGAGATGAGCCCCAAACCTTCCTATCCCCACTCCTTCATTTCCATTCCCTTATGTTTGTAGGTATGGAGCACATAATGTTCAGAAATTGAAGTCTTATCAGTCATATTTTTAAGCCTCCATCTCATTCAATTTGAGCTCTAGTGAATCCAAAGCTTCACCTACGCTCTCAGTCTCTCTCATGTCCAATTTTTAGACTCCTACCCATCATTTTGAGTCCTATGGTGTAATGGATAGTGAATACATTTATTTAATACATGTAAAATATGATAAATACTATTATTTATTTCCATCATGTTTCAATACCTCTGTTCATTAATTTTTCATACTCATATTTCCATGTATAAGCTTAACTAGTCATTAAAATGAAGGATTTGAGCATTCTAGTGCAGTAACAAGTGAGCCTTATTCATGGGAATGAGTTTGGATGGTTTAATATTCTGTAATTGTATGTATTAGTTTCTTTCAAATTAATTTATCAGGTCTAATATAGTTTTTTTACAAATTCCAATCTTACTTACACACCCTAGCTAGATTACTAGTTAAATTTGACTAGTCTGGTTGTTGTTTCAATTCAGAGAGTTATATGCATTCATTTTTTATTCTGTAAGTTGATATGTGTCACTTAAATACCCAAATACCCATAAATACTTCCATATAATAAATTATTTTAGGCCGTACTATGTTTTGGGAGCCTCAATTATGCAGGACTTCCCTAGGCCCAAATTGCCTAAAAACCTCAATTCTTTCCAAAACTCGTCATAACTCTCCATATCTGTTACGAACCATACCAAATAATATTTTATGATATATTAAGGCATGATAACACCTCTATGATTTTCCCAAATTCCCTAGTCGGATAGACTGAATAAATTTCCTTAGTTTCACGGTTGGGTGACCTAGAAACATGGGAGTAGGTTTCCACATAGCGGACTCTAAAACATGGATTGTCCCTGATATAAATGTGTTCATGGGAATGAAATAAATTTTCTGTAACTTACACTTGATTTCCTCCCTTAGCCTGCTCCCCTTCCTGGAAATTTCCCAGCACAACTCCTTCAATTACCTAGTTTAAAATTTTATTGTGTTTGTAAATTTATATCAGAAATTTTATTCAATTTGCAACAGTATTTAGTGTTTAGGTATGCATATCATATTTAGGAACATTAAATTATTGAAACAAGTTTGTAACTTGATGAAAGTACCATGTAGTGTGTCATTTTATCTTTGCTTGAACCTGGCTCGTCACCGTAATAATAACAATTATTACCTTTTTCATATGTTTCTCATAAATCCCTGCCATATTACTTGATTCCCGTTGCTCTAAGAGATGCTTAATTATGGGTTCTTCATGCTGCTTCTCCAACTCTGATTCTATTGGAGTTGTGGACGAAGATTCATCCTATGAATTTTCTTCTTCTTTAGACTTGTTTGGCACTTTGGTTTCTTTCGGGAAATCCGTCGGTGGTCCATCTCCTAGATCCGATAGGTCCTCATCATTCACTGCAAATTGCCACTCCACTGGCCAATATTCTATGATAGAATAAAATTCGTCATTAGTGATCTTATATTGCGTCGTAACCAACTATTTTTCTGGGTCTTGCTGCGCCTGGATGTGTATCCCATGCATTCCCATCACCAACCTTGCTATATTGTGGTGTTTCTTTGTGGCTGCATCTATGA
>LPNX010168501.1:5618-27311 GCA_001517045.1 Pseudotsuga menziesii
GTTAAAAATAATAAAAGCCACTCTGCAGATCATCCCTTACACTTTTCTGAAAACAGTGCATGATTCTTTAGATCTACAGACTTTTCTGTTTGGGAAACCTATGACAACAATTCTTGATTTTCCCCAACGGAGTACTTACTACAAATCGAGGACAGGCATTTTACATCAGAATTATAATAAACATACTCACATAGATTAATGTATGCCCAGAAAAATGTTGATACTCATGGTCGCCTATATAGAACCAACAACTTAGTTGCAAAGGCTTCCAAATGGAATCCACCATTCTACCCCAACAAGATCCCAGTTTTTCCATTATGTAGATTGGAAAGAGCAGGCGCCCTCCAGAGTGGCCTTCATCTCCTCTTTATACCTAAAAGGAAGAATAAGCAATCCCTTGTTTTCTGCCATCCATTCAGCAGTAAGGTGCTAAATTCTAGGTAACTCACACTTCTTGCTTGGCATTGAGAGAATCAAACCCACCAAATTCGTTGTTTTGAATTGTCCACCAGCAGTGATACCTACAACATGATGAAAACTTATGACAAGCTCAGCGCATTTTTTGTAACCCAAAACTTAGGTTTAACAACTACCCAACCAAAAATATTCTTTCCAAGGAGGATTCCCTAAAGGAAAGGAGGCTCGGCGATACTTTATGGAGAAGGAAAAATATCCACAAGTATGCGGATCTCCACTCACATGGCTCCTTAATGAATTAATGGTTAATATAAAGCCACACAAGACCACACAACTTAGTTTTTACTTGATTCTCCCACTAAATAAGTAGTTATTTAAAATACTATTTCCTTTTATCCTAGTTTCAAAAGGGATTGATCCCATCTTTCATTATGTATTGGTCTACACCAATACTAAATATTTCCTCCCCTTTTTTTATAATAATCAGTCCCTTCTGCCTATATGCATATATTATATAGGTACTACTAAACCTCCCTTAAAGATGGAATTTTAAAAGGTATTACACAACATATTTGTGGAGGTGATAATATGTAATCAAATATAGAATTATCATTGTATAGAAATATTTTAATGAACAAAAAAAGGTTAATCTAGACCTCATGAGTTTACTAACAAAAACTTGCAGCACTAAGCTACTAATGTTAGTTTAGGAAGATGCTTTCTTAAGTCATAAGAGAAACTCTCGTGTGTGTGATACTTAAGACGACACTTGTTATCTGAAATCATGGCTACCTAGCCAAACATCCTTCCCCTTAATGGATTCGTCCCCTTTTTTGTTTAATCCATGCAAAGTTCTTCAGTCACATGTCTTATCAGTTTCATTCACGAATTGCTGAATTTTGGATTACTTACAGTGGATTTCACTTACTCTTCATGTCTCGAGGTCGCGTTGTGAGGGGATATTACAAAACTCAGC
The DNA here is from genome assembly GCA_001517045.1 of Pseudotsuga menziesii. Classification (NCBI taxonomy): domain Eukaryota; kingdom Viridiplantae; phylum Streptophyta; class Pinopsida; order Pinales; family Pinaceae; genus Pseudotsuga; species Pseudotsuga menziesii. The sequence continues at coordinate 7,012 of LPNX010168501.1, forward strand.
GGTTATAGTTGTATGTACAAAACCTTTGTAAGGTTCCTTGAACTTCTTTGAAATTATTCTAATCTTTGAAGTATTATAACCTTTGGTCCTTCAAGTCCAAAAGGTTATTCATACAAAATACATATGTGTGGCTATTCTATATACGGAAGTTTGTTTATTCTATATCAATAGAAATTTTTTTTTGAGTCTTTTGGTTCAAAGGGGCTTGACCTAGCTTGATGTTCCTAGCGCCTTCCTTGATATAATTAATCATGTAAGTAAACATGTCCCATTAATCTTATGCAAAACTTGGTTCTTGGTTTATCTATCCAGGAAGTTTTAATTCTACCTTAATGCTGGTTTTTCCTTGTTTGTTGACCTAGAGGTTCACGTCTTACGTACCATCTTATGCTAATACATCCTTTCCTTTGTAGGTGTGAACAAAAGGTAACACTCAATGCATTTCTTGGGTCCTCGTGTTTAAATCCTTCATCGACACGAGTGTGTCACTCGAAACATTAACGTTGATACCTACCCCATTGATGGTTCGTGGATACTTTTTGTTGTACAACTAAGCTAATTTTAATGAGATATTGCACTACGTCCACGAAAAAAAGTGTAGTTCGGTTAATTTCACAATAAAATGTGTCGTGAGTTTTTGTTAACACTCTGCAATGGAGGAGTTCTCCCTATGGTGGCTTTCTTGGTGTCACACCCATGGCTTTGTGTACATGTTAGAATGGAGGCGACCCTTTCGTAAGAGAGACTCCCCATTAAGCCTTGAAGTAATTAAAAGTATAGTTAGGGTTTGACTACCCTTGATTCCGGGCTTGGTTTTAGTTTTCTTTATAAAACATCAATTATTAAGACAAGGTAGGTCCAACTAGCCATTTCCGAGGGTTATAATTCTTGGTGTAAGGAAATGTGTAACAATGGGGCCGTCCTTTCTCCATTTTCCTTAATATAAGAACAATGGATTTGAGGGACTCTAGGTTCAAATTGTTAGATTACTCTTTAAATATACATGTATAATGCATGAGTTACCGTGTAGCCTTGGTTTTAGGTACCCTATACCCTTGGTTTTTGAAACATTTAAATTTGCTTTGTTATCTTATTTTAAAAATGTACTTTCTGTAGATTTTGACACATTATGATTTTTTGTGTACATTAAAATGAGATACCACTACAACATCTGATTTTTAAATGTTTCAATTTATTCTGTATATATAAATAATCTCATTCTTTTCATTGGTTTGATGTCTTATTTAAATACTCAATTCCTACCTGTTACTATGGAAAAATGTAAATTGTAGCATGAACATCTCTTTTTTGAGACTTTTTGCAAATTCCAGTTCACATGATGCTTATATCGTTTGATTGAACATAAAAAACCTAGGTTTCATTAGAGTTATATGTCTCTATTGCAATTTAGGTTATTGTTTCTATAGCACAAAACTTTCTAATTTCCTAACATTGAGTCATATATTAACCTGGGGTGATGATTAGACAATTATTTACTAAGACGATAATATAGGTTCGCTACATCGAGATATTTACACTTTGTTAAAATGTTGTTACTCGATGAGTGAAAATAACTTCTATTTGGTAGATTTGATAATTTTTAGTTTATGGGTTCTTAGTATTTCAATTACGAATAACTAAATAATTTTTTACTATTATCAATTAAACTCTGAGCAACTAATGCTTGAAGAGAATGTCTATCTATAGTTTCAATTTGATAACTTGTAACATGAATTGTTAATTCTTCTACCCATGTGAAATCAGCCATATCACTCTATTAGTATTAATATAATTTTAGAAACTTCTATATATAGAAAAGTAGGTCATCCTTCGAAGAAATATGAACCCTCACAAATCTTTTTATAGATCTACTTTAGTAAATAAAAGGGTTTTAATGCCATTTATCAATCTTCTAAGTACAAATAAAGTAGGTTAGCTTTTTCAAAATTCTTAACCCTACAACATATTTTCGATATCTAATTTAAGAAATAAAAGGGAATAGTATTCCCTCCCTCTATATTCACTTTCCTACAATATTCATTCTAACATGTAACATATCCATGAATATGAGATAATATTAGAGCTCATTTTGTATTAATACATTATAAGAAAATAACCTATAGGCTACAAATTTATACAAATTGTAATCAATTTAACTCTAATTTAAAACCTAGTTTAATTTGCAACACCGAATATGAATGGAACAATCACGCATCGTAGATAAAAAACAAACTTTGACCATTCTAGAGATAAATTGTCCATCCCAAGAGTGGATTTCGGTCCACCTCGAGTATTTCCTCCAGCATATCCCAATTTTATTTTTTCTTTTCTAGGTCTTTTACAAGCACTAGATTCCCTTTGGAATTTTAGGAGTGTTACAGAGAAAAATTCCTATGGCTTGAGGTACCACAACAGACAGCTTGACTCCAGAAATCAATCCTTTCCATTGTGCAAGAGAAATCAAATATCTAACACTAAAGGATCAAAACTCGTACCTTATTATAGATGGTTGAAGTAGATCCCCATTGAGCTTTCCAACTTCAGCTTGAATTGATGAATCACTTCCTCAACAATAAGTAAACAAGACAAGCATACTATATATATTGGTGTTAGATCTACTCTAGCATATATAATCAACAACGTATGAGCATTTGAAATCATCCATTGCAAAAGTCACGTATAGCAATTTTCACATGTTTTTAGGGATGGTCCAGGAAACATCAAAGGACAAAAAATGGTCCAAGGGGTCTAAGGAGTCTGCAGAGGGACAGGCGAAGGCCATACAAGTGTGATTGACCATGTGTAGTAAAATTTGCTAAAATCCACCACCGTTTTTTCCAGGTACTTACCCATGCTCTACTCTTTCATTTTGATGCAAATTTTATCAATTTCCATGGTGTATTTAGGATTCTAGGCCCATCTTGAATGCGTGCCTCAACCCACATGGAAATCGAGGGTTTTTCTGTGTATAGGGCTGTATATACGTGGAAAATGCCCTCAAAGTTGCGTACATACACAGTTGTTTAGCAAACAAACACGTATGCGGCCGCGCTCAATGATTTTTAAGTATTCTAATGGATCAAACTCAAATTTTATGTGCAGGATGGTTCTAGAATGGAGAGAATGTGAACATGGTGATGTAGAAGAGGCAATAAGGGTAGATCTAAGGGGTCAACAAGCTTTATGGTCATGCAGGATCTACAAGTTTTGGTGTCTTATGGCTTAAGGGCCAAGCCAAGACTGCTGCACATATTAGTAGACTATTGGGATCTAGACTCAGAGTTGTTCCACATAGACAGGATGTCCCTCAACATAGAAGCGAAGGACATATACTTTATTACTGGACTTTCATGATGGGGGGAAGTGGTGAACCTATGCTCTCGCTTTCCCATAGGTGGCCTGACTATAAATGAGTACATTGCGGTGTACTTCTATACGGACACAGAGAAGGTGGGGAGTTAGATCCCAACTAACGCCATACAGGTGCTAGTCCTAAAGGCCATTCTAGTGACACTGGGAAGGATAGCGGGGCTAGCCTCACTCCACCAGGCCTCGTAGCCATTGATGTTCTGTGCCATGGAGTGCATGAGGCCAATAGTTTATGACTACAATATGACATTGTTGAGCAACATGAAACAATAGCTTAGTGACTCGAAGATGGACAGGGTGCGAAACTTCGGTTTCAGAAGCATACTGAGCACGTTCTTCTTCGAGCATGTTCTGGGATTGAGCCCTAGAGTTGATGTTACTCTACACAAGGTTCAAGACCTTGCCCAACGGCATTGGGTGAATGTGATGCGTAGACTGGGTGGAGGTAGGGTATCCAACCCCTATCCAGCTGATTTCTTTCCATGGTGGCGAAGACAGATAATTGCCATCGATGATTACCCCTATGCGGGGATAGATTTCTGGGGAGACCTAGACATGCCGCTACCACCAGGATCGGCATACGATGACATTGGTAACGAATCTCGACCCTCTTTTTAACATTTTTGAGTTATTTAAATTTTTTTTGTGTTTTTTTATTATGTGGAATCAAAAGACATGTTTTTGGGTGACAATACATAGTGACATATACCATATGCATGAAGATGTGGGACCATGGCAGCCTGAAGGATTTCCTCATCATAGACAGAGGGGAAGAGGGGACGACATCATGGGTGTGGATGCAGAGCAGATGCTCCAAAGCATTCATACCAACTGGGTGAGACTGACGCATAGAGTACCCATGGTGCAAGTTAAGGACTTGCCTGAGGCCATGCAACACCAGGTGGTGGGTGTACCACAAGCATGGGTGTGCCTATTTCGACAGCTAGCTAGAGCCATGGTAACATTGCATGATCACAACCCCCCTCCTCCTCCACAGGCTTAGATACATGGGAGTGATATATTTTGTACTACTGTGTATTATATTTTGGTGGCTTGAGAGCCCCAGTTTTTTATTATGACACTATGTATTACCACATTTTGAATGTTTATAAATTTTTTTATGATGATGGATTTATTTATTTACATGTGTAAAAATTTATGTTTGTGATGAGCTTATTGTGTATGAAACAAATGCCAATCTAACACGTAGTTAGCATGAGTCAGCAACTTGATTGTTAATTCTTGGAACATGTATGTATGTTATATTGTCAAATTGTCATTCTAACAATATCACGCGTAAGAATCTTCTTAATAATATTGCATCTCTAACATGGTACAAACCATTAAGCTGTGACACTACTAACTCTGAATCAAGTCATACCTCAAGAGAGAGAACACCATGTGAAATGGCATCCCGTAGAAGCTCAATAATAGCACTATACTCAACAACATTGTTTGAAGAGGGCTGTAAACATACGCCTCCTGAAGACAATACCTGACCCATAGGAGTATAAATCACCCAAGCAGCAGAGGATGAGTGTTGAGTGTGACAGCTTGCACCATCCGTGAATCCTATGAAGGTGGAAGATTCCATTGACATCTGCCAAAAGAAACAGAAACTAATCACAAACCCGATCACCATAAGAAAAATACCTATCTATGCAAAACTGTACAATAATATACAATAACCAGCCTCGGCTGAAAATCATGCATAGTATTTTTTGAGATAGAGCCCATTTCTAGGCTCCGCCAAGGCCATTCCCTCATAATCCACTATCTCATAAGCGCCATTCTCTAACACACATTTAACGACGTAAGGACCACACCACATGGGGTTAAACTTTCCTACCCGCAAGGGTTCTTTCAATTGATCCCACAAAAGGACCAAGTCTCCCTCACTAAACCTCCTTGGATGGACAGACTTATCGTACTAGAATTTAACACGGCGCTTATTCACTTCTAGAGCCACCAAGGCATCTTGGTGCTGCTCATCAAGTTGCTCTAGGTGGACCAAATGCTCCTCCAATGGTGAAGTGTCTGGTAACAACTCTATGGCTAGCTTCAAAGAAGGAATCTTGCACTCAACCGGAAATACCGACTCCACTCCATGTATAAGCTTATATGGAGAAAAACCCCTGGCAATCTTAATAGCAGTTCTATAAGCCCACAAAGTAGGATATAACATAATGTGCCAATTATTCTTACTTTGTGCGATGGTTCATTGGAGAATGGATTTGAGTGATTTCTTCAATGCTTCTACCTGTCCATTCGCTTGAGGGTAATAATAGGAGGAATTCTCCTGCCTATATCCTAAATTCGATGCCAACTCTTCCATCATACGATTATGAAAGTGCGAGCCATGGTTAGTGACAAGCCCCTTCAGAATACCGAACCAATAATAATCTGGTTGAATACGAAGTGCACGGCTATCTCACCTTCAGATTTAACTGTAGGCATAGCCTCAGCCCGTTTGATGAAGTAGTCAACAGCCACTATGATATGATTATGCCCCCCAGCTGGAGCTGGGTTGTAATCCATAAAATCAAGCCCCCACTTAGTGAAGGGACTAGTGGTGATGATGGGATGTAACGAGGCAAGTTGTGAGCAGATATTCCATGCGAACACCTGGCAAGAGTGGCACTTCTTGACCCCATCTACACAATATTTAAAGATGGATGGCCAGAAATAACCCGCTCTCAAGATATTTTAGGTTGTAGAAAGCCCAGATAAATGACCACCACATGCCCTTCCATGACAATCATTCAGCACAAGCTCAGCCTGCTCGTGAGTTAAACAATGACGTAAAATGGAATCTACCCCACGGAGGTACAAAGTGTTATCCACTATGAGGTAATTCTTGGATACGTGACGTAATCGTCGTCATTCATCCCGTGAGAGGTGAGTAGGGACCTTCATTGTTTGTAAATATATAATAATATCCCCATACCATGGGTAAAATGTTGAGATTAAGAAGATGTGCTCATCGATAAACGTATCTTCACAAACCATCTCCTCGGCTTCGCTTGGGAAATATGATATAAGCTATACAAAAATTAATGATTTCTTCGATTTTGCCAAAACAAACTCGAGGTCGAATTCTTGCAAGATGACAATCCATTTATTATACTTTCCCCCAATCATCCTTTGAGTGAGGATGAATTGAAATTTATTGACATGGGCTACAACAAAGGTCTGGCAAAGGAGAATATAATGTCTCGACTATTGAACTGCATGTACCGTCGCTAAGGAAAGCTTCTCAACATGGGAATAATAGATCTCCACGTCGATAAGATTTCGGCTCAGATAGTATATGACATGCTCTTGGAGCTCCTCATCCTCTTGAGCCAAAGCCATACCAATCGTCTCCATGTAGGCGGCCACATAAAGTAGAAAATCACGGCTATAGTCTGGGGGACTAATCACCGGGGCCAATGCTAGGGCTCGCTTAAGTGCATCAGAGGACTCCTAGGCTCGCTCATTGCAACAAAAGGTGGCATCCTTTTTCAAAAGACACATAAATCCTCTAGTCAAATTGGCAAAGTTCACAACGAATCTCCGTAAAAAGTTTGCGATGCCTTGTAAACATTGAACATGTGTAATGTTTTTTTGGGGAGACAACTAAAGTATTTCCTCAATGTTCAAAGGGTCGACTCATATACCCTCGTCGGAAACAATGAATCCTAATAAGTGACCAGACTTCACACAAAAGATACACTTGTGAGGATCTAACCTGACCAAATAATGGCAGCACCTTTCGAATACTAATCTCAAATGATAGGAATGACGCATTCTCATATGAGAATGAGCAGCAAGGTCATCCAAAAATACTTCGATAATCGATTTGAGATCATGGAAGATCAAGGTCATAGCCCGCTGAAAAGTAGCTCCAGTGTTCTTAAGGCCAAAAGGCATTTTTCGATATTCAAAGGTTCCCCAAGGACAAATAAATGTAGTCTTATGTTGGTCCTCAGGTTTAATTTGTATCTGATTGTATCTGGAAAAGCTGTACATAAAAGAAAATACCTCGCTACCTACACACTCATCCAATATTTGATCTATAAATGGTGTAGGGAAATTATCTTTAGGACAGACACGATTCAAGTCACAGAAATCAGTACATATGCAGATTGTTCCCTGCTTCTTATCCATATGAACAGGATTTGAAACCCACTCCATCAAGGGAATGGGATAGATAAAACTATCTTTCAACAGTTTCTCTATGTCTGCCTTAATCGCAGGTGCTTTCCTAGGATTTACTGCACATAAGCATTGTCGAACAAGCTTAGCATTGGGATAAGTTTTAATCTCATGTTCAACAATGCTGGGTTGATACCTGGAATTTCATCATAACACCAAGAAAAGATATCACGAAATTCTTTAAATAGCTTAGTGTATTCTTGAATCTCAGCATGGGAACATTCTTCCCGAATATAGACATTCTCAATCCTGCCAGGATCACGAGAGATATTGATAGGAATGGTAGGAGATATATTCTCCATGTTCCCATCAGCCATCAAACTAGGAGAGCTTAATGGAACCATGGGACTACCAATTCTCTCACTAAGAACCTCCGTAAAGTCATCACACTCCAAGCGGTCAAGCTCAGGAAGAAAATAAGATCTGTGATGCAACTCTCCCCAAGGTGGCTCTACCCCTAACATGGCTTCAATAATTGCTTCATCGAAGGAAAAACACTATCAAGGCAGTCATGTGCATGAGAAGACTGAACTACCCATCCAGGCAGCACATATGGTTCCTCCTCCTCCATTCACGAAGAGGAAGGACTAGGCTCTGCAACACACCCAATATTAGCATGATAAGCTACCATAGTTGTATGCAACAAAACATCTGTCACGATGGGCTCACTCAAAGTATTTGGTGTAGGAAAAATCCAAGGATCTTGCATATGATTCATGCAAAAAGACACCGATCTCATATATGTCGAAGCCTCACCGGAACTAGACCCTATCATAAGGATAGGTGCAGGACAACTAAAGCTTCCCATAAGGGATGGATACATGCCCACACCCACACTCCTAGTTTCCAGCTGAGAGTGCTCTACAATCGGGATCGAAGCTCCTAAATATGCAGTAACCGACGGATTCTTGAATGACGTCTGATCAATCGTAACTATATTCCCATTAAATGGAAAGCATACAATGCGAAATAGTGAAGAAGCTATGGCTTGCATTCTGTACATTCAATTCCTACCCAGCAAGAGATTATAGTCAAGGGACGCATAAACCACCTCAACCTCTATCGCAATGGTCTTCCATCCCAAACGGACCTTAAGGGAAGGAAGGATCCTGTGCAGCCTAAACGATCTCCCATCAAACGCAGTCAACATGGTACCGGATTTAGACAACTTAGAGGAACCTAAACCCTTCCAACATGATAAATAAATCACAGAAGCAGTAGCGCCTTCATCAATCACAATGCACTTGACGGTCATGTTAAGACATTCTACATAAATCAAAAGAGACACATAGTAAGGAAAGAGAGGCTGAATTCCGGCGGTTTCAAATTTAATCACAGAGGAATAATTATCATCATTCACACCAAGGGCAGAAAGCAAAGCCTTCCTTTGTGAGGGACAACTCTGAAGTACTTCTAATGCCGACATCACACAAGGAATGTGGCCCAAATCCTTGAAAACAGAATAGTTCTAGGCGGATTGGGCATTAGGATTGTGCCCCGAACGCTTAAGGACTCCCTTAGGAATACGAGGTGCAACTTTAGTTTTATCCACAGGTTTTTCAATATGCAAAGGAGTCCCTGGTGGATCAGGTTCCTTTCCTGGGTTGGGTTGTGATGAACTATAGTCCTTCGCACGGGTCACAACCTTTGTAGTAGGCACCATGTTAATGCAACCATGACCAATACACTCCGGCGGATCTTGATCACCACCAGACTGATCATGGGTCCTCGAGTTCATGTTTTGATTGTGAGGGAAAGGGTTGGTCAGCACAGCTAGGCCCTACGCTAAGAATCTCGAGGCTTCATCGATACGAGGGCACAAGTAAGTGAGATGATTGTCCTTACAGAACTTGCAAGGAAACTTAACCTTACATTTAGATTGCTTGTTCCCCCAGCATTTCAGGTGTTCTTGTCATTAGTATTATCATTTTCATTCCTATTTCCACCCTTACAATTGTTCTTACCCTTCTTTTTATTCCTTCCGGGTTGTTGGTTACCCTTCTGGTCCAACGATTGCACCAAAAGCACACTCTCCATTTGGGTGGGCTGAGACAAAGCCGTGGCTTGTCTTGAAGCAGATTGGTTGATTAACAATTGAATGACCTATTTCACAACTGAATCCACAGGTTTAGCACTCGCACAACCAACAATGCCATCGGCATGTGGTCTAGGTTTAACTTTGGGGTGGAAACTAGAATGTGGAGCATTGGGAATGATCTCATATAACAAACCAAATTGAGCATAAATCAAATCCAATTCCTCTGCCCTAAAAATGGCTTGTTCCTCATTTTGCACTCCAGATGTAGAAACATCCTTTGCTATATAAGGCAATAACAACTTAAGGAACCATTCAAGGAGGAATTTTGGTGTTATAAAGGCTTTAATCAACCTCTTCCATCTACACCACTCTTGGATATGGTCCAATATATGGGTGGCTTTATCCTGCCGAAATGTCAACAAGATTTTCATACCAATGTCATAATGCACTGGTAGCTAGAAGTGGTTAATAAAATTCATCGCTAGGTCATTGAACAAAGCGAATGCCCCCCTAGGTAACTCTATATACCATTTCATGGAAGGCCCTATAAGGGTGCATTGAAACATCCTTAAACGGATTGAATCTTCATATAAGGAATTTGAAGAGCACCATAGGTGAAATGTTGTAACATGTTCACTCAGATCCTCTCCAGGTTTTCCCTCGAATTTGGGTATGTCTGAGGGAAGCTTAGTAGGGATAGCCGGCCAAGTCGGGTAATGAGATACAGGATTGTTCGTCAATCTTGACAAGTCAGGAAGATTTAACGTTGCGAGGAAAGGGAGCCTAGGATGAGCAGGTCGGTGCATTGCTCCCTGATAGTTTTGATTCACATACGTCTAATTACCCTAACCACCATGGCCTTGACCATAGTGCCCTCCTCCCGTTTGACCCATGTAGGGGGCATGGAAGCACCATAATGTGGTGTACCTTGACTATGTTGGGCTACAAAGCCATAATTAGGAGAGTAAGAAGGTTGTTGATACCCGTACCCATAAGGTGAATAACCCTATCCATATTGTGTCGCATAATAAGGTCCATAAGTCGTCCCATGAGATATCCCATGAGACACTCCATAAGTAGGAATATACGCGCTAGAAGTAGGAATATACACTCCGGAAGTAGGAATATACGCTCTGGAAGTAGTAACATAACCTCTAGAACTATGAACATGACCTCTTGAAACAACGGGAGGTACTTGAACTTGAGACACAACTGGTCAAGTAACAGCAGTACGAACATGACTCGTAGCAACATTTCAGCCCGAAGGACCACATGAATGAGGTGGAGGAACAACATTCGAAGACCAAGGAACTGAGGAAGAAGGGATCTGTGAAACTATGTATGTGGTGTTCCCTATAGTCACTCATCTTGGATCTGGTATCCTAATAGGATCACTAACCTTAGGCCTAGCAGGACTATGTGATGTAGCTTCCACTAGCGGGATGGAAGGTGCAATATGACTTGTGATCCCAAACCTCTCTACATGGTAAGGAATAGGAGTGCTTCGAGGCGTAGTGTTAGGCTCAAACTCTGACTCGACATGAAATGTCAAATCATGTGTGGGCATACCAAACATACCATAACTACCATAACTAGTGCTCATGGGCTCATGATAAGTCTCGTCTTTCGGCATGCCATAGCGGCGATGTGTCAATGGGGGATCAATAGTAGAGTAAGTAGGTCTATCATTAAAAGTACCTATCTTAGAAATTACAGGACCTAACTCAGTCATATCAGGTGAAGGATCATAGGTAGGAGTAAACTCCCTATCTTCCACTCGAATGGGAGAGGGTGGTTTAGGAATACCTTCTTCATGGTCTCGCATCATGTGTGAAACAATGTGCGAAGCAGTCCACCTAAATCATCTATTTTTCTCTCCCAAGGGAGGAGGATATGTAGAAGGTAGAAGTCCTGCTAACCAATGAGAATGATGAGGAGCCACACCCGAATCCATAATGACTCAAAAAATGTAAAATAATATCTAATTACTCAAACCCTAGGCAAGCTAACGTGCACAAAGCATACACCAATAAAATATAAATCCAAACACAAGCAATCAAGGGTACAATAAATCAGCTCCCGAATGAAGCAGGTATGTCTCGCCTAGGAGAAGCTTGAGACTCCCATACACAACAAGTAGAGGTACGTAACGAATTATTGTGGCCCTCAGCTTCAACACATAAAATGACTGTGCTATCCGACCCCAACCTGGCCAAGAGACCCACAGAATAACCCCTTCAATGCTCAAGCGGACAGTCGCAGGCAGGATTGCCCGTATGGGCAAGGTAGCAAAGCCCAAAACTCCTGAAAGAGCCCCTAGATACGAATACAGTCCTAGAAATATCTCAGGTGCTACTCAGTTATGACAAGGGGTAATCCCAATCAATAACTGCTCACACTGCCTCGTGCTTAACTCCCTTTTGAGAGGAGGATCCTGAGAAACACCAATTATACCAAGGAATTTCACACTCTCACCTAGACAGACACATACATGTTGTTGTTTAGTGGTCTTGGAGAATTTACTCACAATAAACTATTCCAAGACCCTAAAACCTAATCTTGTTGGTGAACCCTATCAAATAAAATAGTGTAGTTCATTTTATTTAACCGTTGATTTTAATTGCCTTTATTACTCAAAAAGGTAGATGACTGTGCAACCAATTGTGTTATGACACAACATGAAGCAAAATGAACACCTAACAATCAATGCAAATGCATTGTGTCCATGAAAAACAGGGTATGCTACTATGTGAAATGCACAATTTTCTTCAAATGATAAATGCAAGCTTTCCTATATGAAATCCTAACTAATACTTCAAAGCAAATCTAGTACAAGTACTATGCAGAATGCAAGATGCAATGCATAATGATAATCAAATATTTTTGGATTTTTTGAAATAAAAATGAGATACTAAAGAAAAATAATGATTCCACAACCCCCAAACTCTACAAGCACAATCAAGTAGCACTCAAGCAAACTACGAAGGTAAAAGAAATCTAATGCACTAATCCCAAAACAAAAAATCGAAAATGCAATGAAAAGAACATTCTTCAAAAAAAAAAAATACCCTAAAAAAAAACGTCTCTGGTCAGAAACAGAGGTGTATACAGAATCTAGCAGTATCAAAGGAGACTCAACAATCCTCAAAATTCACCCAGCAATAATCAATATTCTTTAAGAAGGAAAAACTAAGGGTATATGCGACTGTTCGCAGTAAACCCGCATGTGTACGCGTATATAGTAGTCAAAATCGCATATATACATGACTATGAGTTCAAAACTCGTGTACAGGAAGAAAAGTGCATAAAAATAAAGGCAAACAGACAAGCTAAGACAAACTTCACACCAATCAGACACTACCATGCTAACATGCCCCCAGACCCGACACAGAAAGAGAGAAAAAAGAGCAATTCAAAGTCATTGAATGCCGATAGAAAACCCCCAAAGGACAACTACTAGGAACTCCCCAGCGGAGTCACCAATTCTATTATGGAGAGAAATTACTATGGCTTGGGTTACCACAACAGACAGCTTGAATCCAAAAATCAATCCTTTCCCATATCCAAGAAAAATCAAATATCTAACACTAAAGGATCAAAACTCATACCTTATTACGGATGGTTGAAGTAGATCCCTGTTGAGCTTTCCAACTTTAGCTTTAATTAATGAATCACTTCCTATACAATAAGTAAACAAGACAAGCATACTATATATATTTGTGTTGAATCTACTCTAACACATATAATCAACAACGTATAAGTATTTGAAATCATCCATGGATAAAATATTCATTCAAATATACATTATTGGACAGGAAAAGATATTTATATTAATAAAAAATTAGAGATTACAATGAATACAACCTCTGTTGGCACATCTGGGAATCAGAGAAACTGAATCCCCCACTTGGATCTCCACCACCTCAATCCTCCATCTCTCGATAGCAAGCTCACAAGCGAAAGGAAAGCTTGGGAGGAACACTAAAGTTATCCAAAGGACAAAGGGATGCAGACTCAAGCACAAGTTCCGGCAACAATGGACTATAGTTTCTTTATTGTCAATTCTCTTATGCCTTCAATGTATCCAAAGGGTTCCTTATATAGCTTTTCAATGGGGTAATGAAAGGTTGAATCTGAGCGATCTGAAGGCATATGGAAGGCTAGGAGACAAGTGAGCCAGATCCATGTCAAGGAAAACTTGAAAAGGATTTGGATTTTTGTACAAATCCCGATGTACATGGTTTTAGAGGTCAAACCCGTGTATATACGTGATAAAGGGTTTAAAAGTCACGTATAGCAATTTTCACATGTTTTTAGGGATGGTCCAAGAAACATCAAAGGACAAAAAATGGTCCAAGGGGTCTAAGGAGTCTGCATAGGGATAGGGGAAGGCCATACATGTGTGATTCACGATGTGTGGTAAAATCTTCTATAACAAGGAGCTATTAGAATCCTTGATTTTTAGGGAGCGTCTACTGCCATCATTGCACTTTAGAGACTAGCTTTGATATCCCCTATGATAACCTTCCTTTCACTTCCACTCTAGTATGCAAGATTTCCTCATTTAGCATGGTTGTTCTCAAATATTTTATTTATTTATTTATCCATAAATGTTTATTTCAACCAAACGTTTGGCAAATTTTTAGATATGACCATTTAATCAATAAAGTAATAAAACTAGTCGAAATAAAAATAATGATAATTCTAATTTGAAGATATTACAAAAATTTTCCTACGTCATCTTACAAAACAACTAATTCAATATAAAAAAATATATTATTATATAACCCTTATCGTATGAACTATATCATTATCCTTTCTCAACTCATAAAACCCACTTTTACATGTCAAATTCACATAATAGATATCATCACTAAACTAGCAAACAAAATCTATTTCTAATGATCCAACCTTCCACCAAATTTAACGGATGATGAAAAGCTCGTAAAACCTACTAAAGATGTCAAATTTACATAATATTTTTTTCTATCTAGGTAATAATTCATATAAAGACACATGGAAAAAATGGGAAAACATGCAACTTAAAATCTAAATAGACATATAAGAGGGAAATCTAAAAAGAGTCATATAAGAGCAAGAATGAAGACTCAGTTATAGATGAAATTGCTAAAATCTGCAAACACTTGCAATTTCAAATCTAATAACTTATATAACAAATAACAAGCACAAGAGGGGAATGTACAAAGAACCATAATGATTTTCCATTTATGAATTGAATTGCTAAGAGTGAACATGCATGTTAATAGAGGAAGAGAAGATCGCATCTCCATGCATTGTAGAGACTTAGTAATGAATGGGAGGAAAATATGCAAAGAGTTGCAATTTAAAATCTACAAAAGGAAATTACAAAAAGGAATTGGAACTAAGGTGGTGCAATTGTACTATATCTTCTCAAAATTAGACAGAAGATACAGATTTTCAGCTATAGAAATTTCGCTAAGAACAAATTGATAAATATGCAAGAAGTGATGAGATTTCATTACTAACAAAATCTACATTGTAGTGTAAAGATTGAGGAACTAAGTAGTTATTACATTGTATTGTTGACATTAAACATTTAGATTTCTTAAGATTTTTTATTTAGAGGAAAGTATAGTCATATAAATATTAATGATAAGATATATTATTGTCAAATAATTTGTTGTTAATATTTATATCTTTCCACACTGTATTGTAAACATTGGTGAACTAATTATTAAAACTTTAATTCAAATTGTACGATTGAGATTAAACATGTCATTCTTTGACCTTTTATGTTTACTTAAAATATTTTAAGATTTTCTTTTAAGAACAAATTATTACTATATAAATCTTTCTAATATGATGTTACATCTAATAATTTGTGGTTAATGTTTACCTTTGTAATTATTATAAAAAATAGTTGAAATTGTTGAAAATTTTCACTTATTAAATCTTAAGCCATCCTAAACTATTGTTACACCTAATTAAACCACTTAAATTAATACTTATATACTTCAAATGGTAATTGTAACATAACTCAAATTTCACATATATATTTTTTTATATATTCCTTATCATGTTCACTTGTTAGGGACTCAATGAAGGCATTGAGTGAAGCCATCTTCCATTAAGGGATTGCGAGCTTCCCTGTATGAAATGTAGAGACAAAAACAGAATAATCAGTGCCAAGTTTGGAGAGTATGGCGAGGATGAGCTGATCATCCTCCTTATCCACTTTACATTGCTTCAACAGTAAGACAATGTGCTTGAACTTTGTGAAAAAGTCATTCAAGGTCTCGAAATTGGAAGGATGGAGAGACATCAACTCATTCTCAAGTTGGTATACTCTCAAATCATCCTTCTTTACATATAGGGTTTCCAATTTTTCCCAGATTTCCTTTGGAGTTTTCAATCCTGAAAGACGGAAAAGAAGATCCCGGGAAATAGAGACATGTAAGAATATGAATGCTTCATCTTTCTTGTTCAAGAATCTTGCTTTGTATGTCACAGAAGTAGGCTCTTCTTTAGTGTCCATAGTGACCCTATAGAGTACTCTGGCACATAGATGGATCTCCATGTCTCCTTTACATGAGTGGAAATTGAACGGAGTCAAGAGTTCTACGGAAGAAGCCATCTAAAACTACTGGAGCGAATGCTTTCACCTGTTAAAAACCTGAAAATCACAACAAAAGGGGCACCATAAGGTCAGAAAGCTTGCACATTTTATGCTTTCATCACACCCATCATAGTCAATCAAGCAAGCTTGATCAACAATTTCCTTACTTGGGGTATTAAGTGGTAAGCCTTGGCTTTTGGTGTAGTGCTAGAACTTTTGAGCTATTGCTCAATTTTCATGCAAGATCTATCAAAAACATTGTTTTTGAGAGATCTGAGCTTTGTCCCACCATGTGCTCTGATACCATATTAATTTGTCACAATGTTCTAGGAACTGAAAACACAGTCTCACAAAGAATACAGATAGATAATCATAAAATTGGAAAAATAATGCTACAATGGAAGTAGTAGCTCTGTATAATCAAATGAATAAGAATAATACAATACAATGATCATGATAGAAGCATGAATTCCAAGACAATTTGAATTCCCAAGGAGGTCATTCGAATTGAATGAGTGAGTATAGCTTAACTGAATGTAAGCCACAGTAAACAATCAAGTTCACCGCTGATCAAAACCCTAATTGACTCAACTGAGCCCTAATTGAAGTTAGAGTTCAATAAATGACTAAGTCTAACTGAAAGTAGCTCAGACACATGTCACTGCAAGCCAACCAACAAGTGGTAGTGGATCAATGAATCCAATGAACCCCGATGAGGTTAACTGAACTATAACTGGCCATAAAAAGTGGTTGGAGGCACCCCTGTTCACTCCAGTTCATTAAATAACCATTAAATAATCAAGTTAATGAAGAGATGCACCTTCACTGCTCTGTTTAATTGATTATAACCATCAGTTAGGAATAAGTGCATTTATGACACTCAGATCACCCCCGGAGTGCTCCAGTTAGCCTCCCCGAATGTAGGAGAAGGTTAAGTTAGCCTCCTTGACTAAAGGTATGCATGGGTGTGCTCATGCTTATGTCTTACAGTGCTCCTCTCATGTCAATTAAGTCAATATAACTTAGGATAGTTTTTTAACTAGGCCACATTGACCAAAAAGAGTGTGTATGGTGGGCAACAAGGTGGCAAATGCCATGCCAAACAAAGGAGTGGAAAGTAGCATATATTTCCATGTAGAGGAAATTGACGACAAAGGAAAGAACCATACCATTTGGCAATGATGCTTGAAGCTAGCAGAGGACAACAAGGATGGCAGCTGTAACTCATACAACCTCCTGAGTCATTCCATCCTGCGGCATGAGAATGACAGCTAGCATCAATATTTAATGGGAAGATAGAAGGATGATGTGTCGATACCCTGTAGTGGGCCCTCGAATTTCATGGTGGCTAACACGGTAAGTCTAGAAAACTACTGATCATGAGATGGGGTTGGATTGATGCATTCCTAAACATGCGGCAATGGTACAATGCATGTGGGGGCAGCGAAAGGTCAGGTTGACAGTAGGTATTAGGCTTGGCTTTATATCTACGGGTAGAGGCTATCTGCATTCCCATTCATGGGAAGAGTGGAGGAGAGGACGTGCATGTAAGATAAAGAGTATAGAGATTATGTTTGAGGTGCTAGGAGTGGGAAATATGGTGGAAGTCCGTATTATTTGGCCCCCTGTGAAGCAAAAGGTGGCGAATCAGTTGCACACGGTGAGAGATCTGAGCAAGTGGGGGGAAGGGCAACGAACTATGGCGAGCACGAGAAGAGTTATGGGGACTGTCTGTGGATGGGAGGACTCAGAAGAGCAGTTCTCTATAATTTCAAGATCCGCGGAGAGTAAGGATCCATGCAATGTGTTGTTTCGGTTTCTATTGTTTCCTAGTGTTTGTCTATGTGCATTCACAATGCCACGCCATTGGAGGGCATGAAATCGATTGAGAGGTATCAACAGCGGAGAAAGAGACATTGAGGCTTCCCCTAGTTCCATGAATGACTCTATGCCTTTAGGGGGTGATGATCCAGTAGCGAAACCCTTCAATTGGGGTGATTAGTACATGGCAAAAATGCCAATTTCTATAGAGGCATTCATTGCCATTCTGGAAATGGATATCCTTCACGAGTTCGAGGCCCTGATGGGTCGTTCATTGTTTCCCAACCCCTTTTGGACCTCTCACATATTGTTGACCCAAGACATCTAGGTGAATATTCAAACTGCCCAAGGTGAATTCCCCAGCCAATTCTCCACCCCGATGAATTCCCCAGCCAATTCTCTAGTAGGCACTATTCCCGCTCATCATGAGGATTAGATCCAGGACCCCAACCGGGCTGCCAGAAGTTAAGTTTTGGGTGTCCGGCGGGAGGATTTTTTCTTGTTTTTGTCCTAATATATGCTGATGTCAGTCTAATTTCTTGCTTTGGTGTGGCCCTCTATGGTTTAGTTTCTGTTTTCTATATTTTTTGGTGGGACCCATCCCTTGTGGTTTCCACAGGGTATTTCATGTTAGCTTTGTCACTGTTTGAAGCCTTGTTCAGTTTCTGACAGGTGGGGTAGGCCTTAACAAGCCGTGTCTCAGTCCAGACATGGGTCGTGTTCCAAATACCTCTTGTAGGTCATTTTCCAAAGACCTCTTGTATCTCTTCCTAGTGTACCATCTTTTTGTACTATAATAGAATTTTTCAACTTACTTACAAAAAAAAAATAGTTTATATTCATAGAAATCATAAAATAATATTACCATATATCACATACGATTAATAAATTAAGATTGCCAATAAGATTTAAGAAAGGGATTTATAAACTCAGTTCAGTGTTGATAAAATTGAGTTTTTTATTCATATGTTTTTTATTAAAATATTCCTCTTTTTGCAACAGATTGAAGCTATTTTATGAGGGAGAATGCCCATATTTGACAAATCAGAATTTTTACATCTATTTTGAGATACATTTTGATGGTTTGATCATCGTAGAAAATCATGATTTAAATGGATGAAATGCTATCTCGGTTATATATAAGGATGTGGTACTATGCTTAGCATAGATGGTCCTTTAGAGATATCCTTATTCAAATGCGGGGAGCCTTTTCATATTTATATTTTTAGATTTATGTTGTAAAAAATGTCACGTAAAATATAACTAATTAATTCACCTTCAATTTAATTATCGACCAAGGTAGGTAAACTTCGAGTTACTACACTGCATGTGCATGGTAATATAATCTAGGGCTAAATTCCTATGATAATTTAAAAGAGCTATGAGATTATTCTAACATGATATAATTTACTTAAAATAAACTTTTGTTAATGCCAAAAGGAAATCACAAAACTAATTTATCGATTCATTCACTAATAAAAAATAGATTAAATTCTAATTTACAAAAGCATTCATTCACCAAACAAAAATTTAACCATCTCAATTAGAATCAACTACTCTATGTAATTAGAAATCAAAGTAAAAAAAACTAGTTTCAAAAAGTGTAACATCCCTCTCGCATACCCTAGATATTTTGTAAATTATGAATGTTGATTGTACTTGTATTTGGTGAGGGGTCAAGGCCAAGGCCCAACTAGAAAGACCTTGTAATTCTATATGAGCCAATCCCCTAAGTGGTAGGCTTAGGAGACTTAAGGACATTATGCAACTAGAACAATAATGTTGGTCAAAATCCACTGAAAAAATGGTAAAAGGTTAGTCGAGGCTCGAGAAATGAGAAAATATCAGCAACTACCTTAATGAACTAAGATAAAGTAGGTCATGACGGGTCTAGTATACTTTGGCTAACAGAATGAGTCATCTTCATGATCCTCTTTTATCAAAGGGAAAGGAGATGACTTACCCACTACTCGTTACGACATCAAACTATATGGTAAAATGATGAAAATACGGGTAAAAGTTAGCATGCTAAATCCTACAAAAGATATAACTATTAAACATATAATTATATGGGTTATATCATAAGAGACTAGAATTATAAATATGTATGCAAACATATATATATTTATAAATGACATAACATTATCATGCTTAATCATAAGTGGGTAGACTTGAATAAAGATATAACTATTAAACATAAAATTATATGGGTTATATCATAAGAGACTATAATTATCAATATGTATGGAGACATATATATATATATATATATATATA
>LPNX010168501.1:35742-52690 GCA_001517045.1 Pseudotsuga menziesii
TTTGATATATAAAGGATTCTTAGAACTGTAAGGTTGACTAATTGTAATAGGTTACATTAAAAACCATCGAACAATTGTTGTTAAGGACTAGCGGGAAAGGGTTACGTCACTAACAATAAAATATAGGACTGCTAAGGATCTAATGAGAATTGAATATTGATTATAAGTCTTCTAGACCTAATTTTGGGTTTAGTATTGTAATAAATAAAGGTAAGTGGCTCATGAGAGTATACTCCAAAGTCTTAGAGGCATCTGGTTATATATATCTGTGCATATATAACCTGTCAAAAAATTTCCTTGAAGATAGCTATTAAAGAGAACTTGATAGTTGATCGTTTAGGAGTAACTGTATCACCCTTGAAACTCTCAAAGAGATTAACCGCAAAAATATCACATATAGTCAAATGGTTTAAGCGCAAAGGTAAGTAATGCTAAAATAGTGGATATGATACACTGTCCAGATTATACAAAATACAAATGGTATCAAATGAATGCTAGTGGTGTTAAGAAATTACTAACATTATACAAAATATGAAACACCTCTTTACATTTGGAATTTCATTGCACTAAATCGTATGGATACATTGGTACATGTTAGTCAAACGACTACAATTGCATATAGATGTTGGTAATGTAATATTTTGGTTAAAGTGCATGACTTATTATAACCAATTTTTTTTTAATGATCGAGCATTTAGATCAAAGGTAGGAGGTAGTAGTGGTTCTCAAGATCTGGGTTCAATATTTTGGACAAAACTCTTTCACCAATATGTGTGCACATAACTATCATACGACTTAAGGAAGAATTATGTTTGGTTATTTTTGTCTCGCTATCGTGAACTAATGAAACCTAGGAAATGGTTAGTTGTTGCACATAATAAGTGAATGATGAGAGAAGTCAATGTTATTTATCTTCTAAACCTGTGCATAACAATAAATTCTCAAAAACTGAATGCTAACTTCTTTATCAGAAGTTGTTGATTAACTTGTGAATGTTGAATACCATTAGCATACTAAATAGATGCTAAGTAAAGGTAGGACTTGAATTTCAGAATTGTTATGAAGAGAATTCAAGTTAGTACAATATACCCTTGTTATAATGTATCCTTTACATATAACGATTAGTGTGCAAGAAATTGGGTTATGCACATAAAGACTATTAAGCTATTTATACATTTTCATTGGTATTGTTGATCTTCTTATACATTTTCATGAAAAATGACAACATTCCTTACAGTATTTCTTAAAGAAAAAGAAAAAGAAAACTAGACTACTTATGAACTTGGACCACAATACAGCTAACGTAAATAGCACGATGTGTTGTGCGTAATGATTATGGGTCGTATGAAAGAAGTACACCTATATAAAGGCTCTCATTTTGATGAACTAGAAAAGTTGCAAGATATGACATAAGTAGTTGAGGTATGAAATTATGGTAAGCAATTTGCTTTGTTTACTTCGGAATACTAATGTTAATTTTCCATGTCCCTAGCATTGCCACACATGAATGTGGTGTAAAGTTGGAATATTCCTTCACTAGCAATTATCCAAAGATAGACGAGTAAGGATGTCTAAAGATATTGATATTGAAAATAATAAATTGATGAATGTTGTATAATGCTATATGCTAACATTGCAGGGCATGCTAAGAATAATATCAGTCAGAATTAAAATTAAAATTTATACTAAAATTAAAATAGTCAAAGTTAAAATTTATACTAAAAACGAACAAGGAAAAATTTGAATGCCGCGGGAGCACCATGCTGTTAGGCAAGTGATTTTCGCGTGAGAACATTGGTGTTAGGCATGTGGTGTAGAAAAAGACCTAGGAAAAACTGGATATCTAGAAGACACGACATTGTTTGATGTCACAGAGGAGAAAAACTTTTAACTAGTGGTTAAAAGGGAGAGTAACCTCAAAAATTGTTGTAATTCCACACGAGAATGGAAAAGGAACTCAAGGGAGTTCAGAAAACACAACGAACTTAAAACGTGTTGACAAATTTCCAAGTAACTATTACATGATGAATGGGGAATGTGAGGAAGGGATTTCCTGAGGTCGAGGACGACATGACTATCCAAAGGTTGGAGATAAAACCAACACCCAAAGGGTAGTGATTTTATTTTATTGATGAATAAATTGATTTATGAGAATAATTGGGTATTATGATACCAATAATAAAAAAAACTAGAAAGTGTCCCATAAATGCAAAAGGGATCTATGGCTTGTGTTTAGGTTGAATTATAATTTTGTACATGATGTATTGAAGAAAATTGGGCTAGACCCGAACTTGTTGGTGGAAAACTGCAGGTCTTGAACGATAGTAACTTGAGAATATATGAAAAGATCATAGGGGATTAGGATGAAAAGGACAAAAACAAGAAAAGACAACAAAATGGAAGAAGGAAATTGGTGGAAAACAGGAACACCAAGGATGGTGTTATTTTTAAGGGGGAGAGGATGTAACATCCCTATCGCATACCCTAGATATTTTGTAAATTATGAATGTTGATTATACTTATCTCAGGTTATGGACTCAAGGCCAAGACCCCACTAGAAAGACCTTGTAATTCTATATGAGCCAATCCCCTAAGTGGTAGGCTTAGGCGACTTAAGGACATTGTGCAACTAGAAAAATAATGGTGGATGAAATCCACTTCAAAAATGGTAAAATGTTAGTTGGGCCTCGGGAAATGAGAAAATATCAGCAACTACCTCAATGACCTAAGATAAAGTAGGTCATGACGGGTCTAGTCTACTTCAGCTAACAGAATGCGTAATATTCATGGTCCTATTTTATCAAAGGGAAATGGTATGTCTTACCCACTACTCGTTACGACATCAAACTATATGGTAAAAGGATGAAAATACGGGTAAAAGTTACCATGCTAAATCCTACAAAAGATATAACTATGAAACATATAATTATATGGGTTATATCATAAGAGACTAGAATTATAAATATGTATGCAAACATATATATATTTGTAAATGACATAACATTATCATATTTAATGATAAGTGGGTAGAATTGAATAGTTGGGGATTTTATTTTTATACTATAATGGGTGAAATCTTAAGCTGCTATTTTCGTCGAGGAAGTAGTGGGAATTATTCCCGTAACAAGAAGGAATGCCAGAAATTTCTTAATAGCTTGCAGACACTGGAAGAACAGTCACGCCACTTGGCTCTTAGACAGCTAAGAGGGAGGTGTAGAATTATTGTGCCCAACGGTTATCGAGGTTTTGGGGGAGCAACCTCTGCCTTAAAAAGGGGATCTCCGCACCTTTCGAAGCGGGGGGGTGGGGAGAAAGACTCTCGGGGAAAGGGAGAGGAGAATGATTCTCTGAGTTCCTTGGGGAAGTCCAATGAATTTTTTTACTTGGATGCTTCCATCAAGAGGGGGAAAGAGAAGGAATTGACCCTGGATTATCTTGATGATCTTTCAATTTCCATAGTATGAAGTGTTTCATGCAATGAAGGTAGATGAGGTAGTTTGCAAATACTAGGACTGGGGATAAATGATTCATGTCTAGCTTAAGATTCAGAAATGTTTGGGAGTCGAATGCATGCCTATGAAAAAAACCGATCCTCTCTAGCATGGGATTTAGCAATAGAAGCGAGAGTGTATAGTATACCATCTGGATCGATCTGATTTATTCTGATTTCCATGAAAATGGGGTTTCATGGAGTGATCCCATCAATCCTTCTACATCGTTCAACAATGGTTGTATTTAGAGCTTTTTGGAAAACCTCTCAACTATGGTTGAGGGCACCATCATCAGAATTCGTCCTCTTTAAGGTTGATTGTCGGGTAAGATTCTGAAAAATGTTACCCTCATTTGCTTTCTTTTTCTCTGCTTATGAAAAGAAGTATGTGCCCAACCCAGGGACATTTAGAGATGAATGAGTTTTGTAATGTATGGTTTTAATAAAAATTTACTATGGGTCACTAGCTTAGCTGAGTCACATCCATACTAAAATTACTGCACTTTGAGATCAGTTTTCACCATGGTTAGATAGATCCAATTTTTATGCAACATCTAAACTGCATGGAAAATTTATATAGAGACCTGGGAAATGTATGTTAGCAGAAATTTAATATGCACCATGATAATCCATGATGGAACTCTTCGCTCCCACATTTAGAAACCACAAGGGATTGTAATATTGCAATGACTTGAGTTGGATCGATTTTATCAACACGTCGTCCCATGAATCTTGCATTAAAAATCAGTTTTGATGTTCTCAGAAACTCACGTATGCATTGACAAAACTTAGCAGGTCCTCGTTTCCCCATACTCTACAATAATAATAATAACTTACAACATTACATTAATACCGTTTTCCTCCTGAACAAAATGTTCCACTTCTTTGAGGAATATTAAATGGCGAGGAGGTTTATGCTTCCCATCATTGAATTAAAGAACATGTAAATGAACCTGATGAAATGAGAAGGCTAGCATGTTCAATGCCAGAGAAAGCAGTTTATAGTGATAAAAATGAATACGTTGGAAAACCTATATGTTACATTGGTTATGATTTGTAAGTCGGCTGATCCAATATCCTACACCACTTCAAGTGGTTATCTAGGTTCTGTTGGAAATATGATTTGCTTCAGTAAGTTGCTGTTTAGTTTGTTTGCATTTTTCCATTTGTTTCTGGAATATGTTTTTGCTAGAAGTCCCAAACCGCTGTGCTTATGGTACTTGTTCTTTTTCATTGCTTGGTTTTCCTTGGAATTTCCTGGGAGACACGTTTTTCCACAAGAATAATATCATTGTATGTGTGTGTTTCGGTTTAGCTTGCCAAGCTCCCTTGGATTTCCATTGGAAGATAAATAAACCTTATATTTGTGTAACTCTTGTTATGATGTAGCAATTTTTTTAGGTTTATGAGATGCAACTGGAAGGTATTTTAGTAATACATACATCAAGTTGATAGGAACTTAAGTATGTGTTTTGAATTATATACAAACTAGTTATAGACATCTATACAAGCATCTTGGACGTACCTTAAATGGTATGATAGAAAGTTTTAATTTTGATTTGGGTGAAGGTGTTTCACTATAGTTGAGTGGGGATACTTCTCTATAGTTCAAAGAGTTATGTACTAACAGGCAGAGACACAACCTTAGCCATGACAGGCTGGTGATTTTTGGGATAATAAAAAGAATAAGTGAAAGGAGGTTTTCTAGTTTCAAACATTAGTTACCTTTTCATGTTGCATAGAGCATTGTTTCAAATGAATTACTCAACCAAGAACCCCCTAATTGTTGTTAGAGGTACTCTCATGAGAGACTCTATGAAGAGAAGGAAAAGAAATGATGACAACAATGATATTGTAGAATGTAACCTTTTAATGAAATTAAATGTCACACAATGTGACACTTTTTGGTGGACGTAACCCCAAGGTTGGGGTGAACTACGTACATTTTTGTCTGTCTCATTTCCATGTGTCTAAATGTTTTACTTTCCTCACATTGTTTTGTGTACATGTGATGCTGTTATGCAACCTTGTTAATGGATTTTGATACTATAGAAGATAATGAAGAAAATTTATTATAATGATTTTTGGGTCCGCACATAGTTTTGTTTTAACTGCACTATGATGATGAAAATGCTTGTATTCTCCAACCAAACCACTAAGAGATTAATGGTTGAATGTTTGTGTAAAGATACGCTTTTGGTATAAATGGAAGTGCATCTCTCATTATTCATTACTTAGAAATAAACAATGAGTAATCCGTCGAATCAATCACTTTTCTTAAGAGAGATCCATATTGTTAGTCAAAGGTCAATGTAGATAAAATGCAGTTAGAGGAATGTTGGAGTATGTATCAAATGACACGTTAATTGCTACACCTAAGCTTTGCACCATTGAGGAGACTACTTAATCATGTGAATACTAGAAGGCATAATAAGCATGTTTGGTTTATGTTATCAATAGCAATATTAGTAAATTGGATGCAAATTGCGTGTTTGGTTTTGTAGAGGAGGATGGATGTGCATTGTCAAATGAATTGGTTTTACAATGCGTGTAGTTTTGACATTACTGAATTTGATTGGACATGCTTCATTGAAATGCCATGTAAAATCTTCCACTAACATGATTCACTCATTTTGTAGTAACAAAGAAACAAAAATTTTACCCCTTTTTCACACATAAAGGCATTGAGGTATAAGAGGTATTCTACAAAAAGTCTTAAACAATTCTTCAAAATACAATAAACTCTTAACCTACTTTACAAGTCTCAATATCTAGATAACAACACTACTTATGATATTTCCTTCTTAATGCAAAAGATCTAAAACTATTTCAGCATTTCAAATCAATCAATCATAGCTTATTCGTGCAACAAACCAACCCAATATGAAAAAGAGTCTCAAACCACACGGCAAACTATCAAACTATCAAAATAAAGAAACCACTTTCAAATCTAATGACTACTATAAAATAAACTCTATCCTTACTACTTTAACGCATAAAACACAGACTATCAAACTTTCCACATCTTACATGACATTATCACTCAACTATGTTTAAAATGAAAATTATTTTAAACAGAGCTATCTTCTCACTCATGGAGACAAAGCATAATAGGTATTTTCTGTTTATATTCAAAACAACTCAAAGGAAATGTTGAATCACCTAAAAATCCACATAAAAGCTTCGAGTTCCAATAGACTACGAATTTCCTAGGATGCAAATAATCGAAGTTTTCACCTAAGTGAATAAATCAAATCAAATCAACACGATACTTCGACCATTATCAAATTTCCAAATCACTAGGTACTCTCGGAAAATATTCAATAATCTAATCAATAGTTTCTACAACACAATCTATTTACTCGAAAAGAAAGGAACCTAGATCTAGAAGTACTCATATGATTTGTTCTCCTATTGACTTACAATCTCTGTAACTCAAACCAAAAGACTAGATCCATAAGAAAATGAGGTGTACAATACTATGAACATATCAATGCATATCACGTGAATCAAATGTGATCGTAGATATAGTACTCTATTATGCAAACCATAAACCAATAAAATAAATATTTTAAACTATCCCTACAAATTCACGTCCATAAAATCAAAGATCAATGCTGAAGTAAATATATAGAGCACAAGTATTCTTACAATAATATAAACAAGAATATGCATTAACAGAAAATGTAAGAGAAACACTTAAGGGAATGGATATATCAGTCCCCCAACTCAACAATTTGTTCAACAAATTATTAATTTTACAAAATTGGTGATAGCCCTAATTATTGAAAAATTGCATATGTTCAGGCATGATTTTGTCCATATATGTTAAGAAAGTACACAAAATTCCCATGGATAATATTAAATGACCATATTTTTGAGGTGGGTTTTGAACAGTTTCACCAGATTCCTCATAGATTTCTCCGAAACCATTCAGTAATTTTGCTTCCTAGAGAGATGATGGAAAACATCACTGCTAAATCTGCATATTTCTTGAGATTGGGGCCGTGGCATCCTAGGCCAATATGATCCCAATATGGTAAAAGATATGAGACCATAATGGATGTCTTTGTAAACCATGTTTAAATCTCAAAAAAATAGTTACCCCAAATGTATTAAGAAATCTCTCTAAAGTTAGTAAAAATGTAGTTTAGAACAAAAGATCATATGGTAACTTCTTCCTATACACCCCCACCCATAGAAGGTATACTATTAAAACTAATATATGTACTCTAAAACACACATTCTAACATGTCGCTTATGTTATTATTAGGAGGATGATTCTACCAATATGACTCCTCTATCCGGTGCCAACGTTAGTGTGTTAAGTACGGAAGTTTTTCAATTATGCTTAGACATTTATAGAATTAAAATGAAAGGAAAAGTTGAAATTTTTTCATAAAGATTATTATGGACATGCTGACGTATTCACATACATATATTGGATATTTACATCAACAAATAATTGCCTAACCTTTTTTACATAAGACAACTATGTATTTAAGTTATCATTTCCCTACAAGTTAACTATGGGTTGAAGTCAACAATCATTTAAATTAAATCAAGCACTTCTTAAAACATGGTTAGGGATTCAACTTGACCATGTTTTAAAGATAAGCTTTGATTGAAGTGAACCTTTGTTTGAAGTCAACTATGTATTTACTTTAATGTTGCATTGAAGTAATCCTTGCATTGAATTCATGCTTGGATTGAAGCCAACCATGGATTGAAGTCAACCTTTAATTGAATTCAACCTTGGATTGAATTAAAACATGGATTAAAGTTAACCTTGTATTGAAGCCAAACTTCAATTGTTGTCACCCTTGGGTTGAAGGAAACAAAGAATTGAAGTCAACCTTACCTGAAATTCAACTATAGATTAAAGTCAACCTTGCTTAAAAGTCATTTCTAGATTGAAGAAAACATTGCTTAAAATTCAATAAAGGATTGAATTCAACTGTGATTCAAATTCAATCATCCACTTTCTAAAATGTCTTTATGGATTGAATCCTTCCACGGCTCAAAGTGAAACATGAATTAAACTCAAGTATGGATTGAAGTCAACCATGGATTGAACATAACCTTGGATTGAGGGAAACTATCGATTGAATTCAACTCTAGATTGAAATCAACCTTGTATTGAAGGAAACCATTGATTGGAGCCATTAATGATAGTATTATTAATCAATTGAATTCTACCTTGGATACATGAGGTTCACTCAGTGAACTTGTTGCATAGCACGATCGTTCATAGGATATTAGATAATATCCCTAATTTCACTAAATATTGGAAAATGCATCCTAAAATTGTATTGTAGAACCCCCCTCCCAATATACCTTTCCAATTAAGAAAACCCCTAGTTTCATCATATATTGTAGGTATCAATTTTTATCAACCCATTTTAATGTCCGCTTTATGTCATATTATTAGGTTTTAACAAATAGGATCCCTAGTATAGGAAAACATGGCGATAAATAAAATAATAGTATAATGCGAACACCGATCCCATCAAGATTATAGGGTCAGCTCATCAACTTGTAGCATTGGATAGTGGAAGACCCAACAAAATACTATGCTGGGGATTAAAAGACAAACTAGAAAATATATCAATGTACCAAATAATGTAAAAGACTTATAGTATTATAGCGAGTGCAATTCTTAGAAAAAGTGAGAATTGCAGATGTTTCACATCACAGCCTACAAATATCCCAATTTTATATCATGTAAATACAAGTCTATCCATCGAGATCTCATGTTTTCTATAAGCTTAAAAAATTAAACTCCATAAAAACAAAAAATTGAAAACAAACATAATTGATGTTTGAACTCAATGGAACATAGAATTTAAAAAAACTCTTACTTTCGAGTAACACCATGTGCTCATGTGCATAAATAGGATTAGGTAATTCACAAGATGCAATGAATTGCCTCCACTTCCTCTACATTTATTCTTCTAGTAAAGGGAACTAACAACATTTTGTTACCTTTTCTTGGATTATAGATCTACTTTTTTTAACTTTAGAGGAGAGGGAAAAATATTCGTTGTTAAGTTTCAACCACACAATAGTTATAAAGATACAGAAATGGTTAAACATATAGGATACCATTTCATGGCGAGTTATGATAACACATAAGGTATGTAAATAAGGATTTATATTTTCACCTATGTTCATCTGAGTTCCAATACAATATGAAGACAGATTCCTTGCTAAGAAATATTGATCTCACTTTTCTTAGTTTTCATGGATAAAGGTTTGATTGAATGTTAATACCCACCTAAAGCCAAACCTTAAAAAGTATTCTTAAAAAAGGAATACTTTATAAGTTCAATGTTTTGGAGGTATAAATTGAGCCCACGATTTGGTGGTTATTCCTTAGTAGAAGTTAGGACCGATATGAATCCATCCCATGATTTGTAGGTATGAATCTAGCTTGTGATGTGGAGGTTATTCCTGAGCAAAAAATACTACTAATATGAATCAAACACAGGATTTAGAGGTATGAATTTGTAACGAACATAAAATATATAAATATTAAAAATAATATTAATAGATGATTATTAATTAATAATTAATAATTATCAAAGAGTCATGACTGTAGGTTAGAAAGTCACGAATGGACATATATAAGTCCGACCATTGCAAATGTATCATATCTATTCTATCATCAATTTATATATTATTATGGCTTATTTAATATTCCAAGTCTTTTGGTAATTATATTTTTGTAAGTGAATAATTACTCACTTCAAGTGGTATCAGAGCGAAGTTATTATTCAAGATTCTAGGGCTTCCCTAAAAAATAGGACCTTGTTCTTAAAAAATAAAAGGTAAAACTAACCCCACCCCAAAAAAAAAGTAAAACAAAAAAAGGGGTAAAAGTGAAACCACACATGGTTTCTTAATAAGTGGGTTTGGGTTTGAATAAAAGTGCAAAATAATGACTAATAAAGAGAAAGTGAGATTTGAACTTAGATGTGGAATGTAACACTCATTTCTCCCAACCACCTAATCTACTCACATTTTACAAAACTTAAGGGAATATAAAGATCTTTATTATATAATAATTAATACAATAATTAGTTATTATTTTAAAAAAAGTATATATTAAACTATATATATAGTTTATAAAACATTAGTATAATAATATTATTAATAATTATTATTATAAAAAAATTATAATAATTATTATTTATAATATTATTTTTGGAAAAAAAAGAGGTTATTTAACCTAACGAAGAAGACCAATCCCTTTATCGTCGAAAAAGTCAAAGTCTATTTATCGCAGAAGAAACCAAAGGAAGACCATCTATCATCGAAGGAGTCAAGACCATGGAAGTTGGTGTGCAAGTACAAATAGAGAAATTAGAAGCCAAGCTAAAGAGTTATCAGAGAGACAATGAAGATTTACGGGACATAAATACGAAATACGAAATGTTGATTAAATTACATAGGATGCAAAAAGAGCGTAAGGAACAAATAATTTCCGATGAGAACAATCATATAGAAAAATTGTCGGCCGAAATTAAGAAATTAAAAGATGAAAGTGATTTCAATCAAAGACTAACAAATCAAGATATGAAGAAATAAATAAGTGATTACGAAGTAAAAACAATACGCTTGAACAAAATCATTAACAACAAGGATGAAGAACAAACACACATACGACAGAAATTAATAGATCAAGAATCAGTGGTCGACCAGTATCGACAACACATAAAAGTTCTTGAACAACAAAATAACAACTCTGAAAAAGAACACAAGCTAGATATTGCAAAGAGTAATAAAATAATATACAACAATTCTGAAGAAATTTTTAGACTATGAAATCATAACAAAACCTTGATTACAAAAATCAAAAAATTGAAAAACAACAGCAAGAGGGAACAAGCCGGTGAAGACCTCGAAGGAAAATTACTAGAAAAGCAAGAAGAAAACCAGTGTTTAAATCATAGTAATCACGAACTACATAACCAAATCAAGGAGCTAGAAATTGAAAAAAGTCACAAGAGGAAGGAATAAAAAAGATTCAAAATCGTAACAATCTACTAGATAACCAAGAAGCACAAATCACTAGTACAAGTGATCAATTTTGCCACGGAAAAAACATGGCAATATCCACGGAAAAGCGTGGATATTGCCACGTCTAAGTGTTTTTTTTCCCGTGGCACTCATTTTGTCGAAATAGCGACGACCCGTTAATTGCGTGGCAAGAGTGACGGGAATACGTCGCAATTGCGACGAACCTTCCTAGAATGAAAAATCCCAACCCCAATACCTGCAACGGTACGATGTCGCTATATCGACGGAAAGACGTCGCTATATTGACGGCAAGACGTCGCAAAGTTCCACAGAAATCCGTCGATATAGCGATGCTATCTGTAGTTTTAAGAAAAAAAATATGGTCATAAGTGGTTAGGGTCACAGACAATATTGCCAGTTTCATTTAGACATCTTATTTTTCCAGAGAAATACCCACCTCCAACTGAGTTGCTATACTTGCAGCCACTTCCTGTGTCTGCGTTAAGAAATCCCTCATATGAAGCACTTTATGAACAGTTTAGACACTTCAATCCTATTCAAACTCAGGTATTTACTGTGCTTTATAACTCAGATGATAATGTTTTAGCTGCAGCACCTACTGGTAGCGGTAAGACTATCTGTGCTGAGTTTCCTTTACTACGATTGCATCAAAAAGGTACAGACAGTGTATTTCGATGTGTCTATATTGCTCCTATAGAAGTTCTTGCCAAAGAGCGATATCGGGATTGGGAGCATAAATTTGGCAAAGGATTGGAACTGAAAGTAGTTGAGCTGACAGGTGAATCTGCAACTGATTTGAAGCTCCTTGAAAAGGGCCAGATAATAATAAGCACACCAGAGAAATGGGATGCTTTGTCTCGGAGATGGAAACAACGCAAACTGGTTCAGCAAGTCATCCTTTTCATTGTGGATGAACTTCATTTAATTGGAGGAGAGGGTGGTCGAATCCTGGAGGTAATTGTATCTAGAATGAGGTATATTTCAAGCCAAATTTGCAAGTCAACAAATAGTTCATATGACTCTAACATTGTAAAGAAGGGCAGTCTTATAAGCACTGTTTTTGGTTTTTTTTATGACAGACTGTTTTTGGCCTTTTGATGAGGAAAATATGTGGGAGCCCTATTTTCAGTATGTTCAAAATCTGTTCGCTCCTAAATGTACCTATAACTCACAGATTTCGGAGTTTTAAAAAATAAAGTAATAAAATCTTCTTTACCAGAAGATACCCCAGCCAATGTCAAGTTTAAAATACCCATCAAGTTCTAAGTTCTAACTAACTGATGTCAAAGTCTCTAATAACATAAAAGGGGTTATTATTCCAGATATTACAGCTTATCCTCCCCAAATCATTCAATAAGTGTTCATATGAATGCCTTTTCATTCTAAGAAGACATTGGCATAGGAGATGAAATTGAACAAGATGTCATTGCCTAATCAATTTATAAATTTTTTGATAGCGGACAAAATCTCAAGGTAGTCATGCTCATCCACATTTACTCCTTTGAAACAGAGATTCTGAGTAAAGGTGCAAATAACATCTTTAAATTTTGCTGAATAGAAATATATTCACATCCAGTGCTGTGACCTTAGGTGAGTAGGAATCAAAAACCCTGTTCCAGTAATTATCAATTACAATTACAGCTTCTCATTGTAATACATTGGAGTTTTTTAGGAAAGTATGCTGGCAATTCCACTATGCAAGAAACCAGAATTAATGTTTCCCTTGCATTTAGAGGTTCAGCTTCTTCTTCTTGTTGTGATTTTGCTTCCTCTCTCTCTTTAGTTGTTTATTTCTTTTCCATTCCTTTTAAATACCACCGACAGGTTTAAGCTTGAATTTTTGGCGGCCAATCCTTTCAATGGCCATTGGTACCCTCTCATTTGCTCCAGTGACAGGTTCTATTTCTGCGATAGGTTCTATTTCTGCGATATTCAATATACTCAACATCAGTGCCTTTATTTCATTGTAAACCCCCATCAAAAGTACACGAGAACAAAAATCCACCTGTTTTCATAATGATAAAACACCTAGCAGTTATATTATTCATTAACAAGAGTTCCAAATAGCAGAAACAAGCAGCGCCAATCTGATAATTTTCTTAAAAGCTTGCCCCTCTCTCCTCAAACTACACTAATACACTATTCATCAAAACAACAAAGCACAAAATAATGTAAACACAAACTGCTGTATGGAATTGACTGGAGCCACATCCTTGAGCCTACAGATAAATAGAAATAAACAAATATATGCACATTGCATACTCCCTAGTACAGATAATTAACCCAGAGTCTTAGAAAAACAAAAGTCTTCAACATAGGATCTGGATAACAGATATAGAGAGAAACTGCTATCACGAATTGACTGGAGCCACATCCTTGACACTAAAGATAAATAGAAATAGAAATATATATGCACATTACATACTCCTTGGTACAGATAATTGACCCAAACTCTTAGGAAGACAAAAGTCCTAAACATGGCATAAAAGATATAAAGAAACTGCTATCTCGAATTGATTGAAGTCACATCCTTCTATACCTGAGACCTAGTGCATTAAAACTATTATTAATGCAGACTATCCAGAGCATTGGCCTGCCCTTCTTATCTGGGTCAAGCGTAATTTGCAAGATCAGAAAGTATATGGTGCTTTATATGGTGCCCTTCTTATCCTTTACCTGCTTCTTTTTAAAAATATTTCCAATTAGTAAATCCATGATAAAGAAATCTCTAAATATGTATGTAGGTGGAGGTGAAGCAAAGCAAGGTGAGGAATACAAGGGTTCAAATCTGAAAAACTTCAAGGAAATGTTAGCCCAGGGGTATTGATCTTCCTTCCCAGGAGTATCTAATGTCTTACCTTCAAGATGAAGCCTGAAGGCAAGTGGGATCAGTTATGCCAAGAAAGGGTTGTTTGGAAAAAGGTGAAACTGAAACTATGATTGATATTGTCCCTATGGGAATTGTGTGAGAGTTGCTATACTCTGATCATGGGGTTTGATTTGCAGATTAATGGGGCTCTGGTCATCAGAGAACCAGAGAAGGAACTATGCTCTCAAAGTTAAGACCAGCTAGCTAGTCTTTGGGATTTGACATTAAAATATACTTTCTTTACAACAGCTTCAAATCCTATTTTATAAGTATAGGAATCATTCAATGTTTAAAGCATC
Organism: Pseudotsuga menziesii; assembly: GCA_001517045.1. NCBI lineage: Eukaryota > Viridiplantae > Streptophyta > Pinopsida > Pinales > Pinaceae > Pseudotsuga > Pseudotsuga menziesii. Next base: position 50,444 of record LPNX010168501.1, read on the forward strand.
CAAAATAAAATAGCTTGTTGTTCGACTACGGATGAGAATTTTAAGAGCTCCAGTGAGACAATACTAGGTGCAATAGAGGGAGTCCTTGAAAGACAAGGAAGTCACTGCTCGTCTGCATGCGAAGGCAATGGAGGATGGCACATTCATATAAAATCCAACAAGATCACTGCCCCAATAGGTGGAGCAAATATTCCAAGGACGCCCAGAAACCCTTATTTTGGGTTCCTGAAATAGAAGATGGACAAACTAGGTAGATGGCAGATTCACTGCTTATATGAAAGTACACAAAATAAGGGTAAGATGATTCAAATAAACGAAGCAAAATTATTATAAGTTGAATGAGAAAACCATGCCTAAAACAAAAGAAAGAATACCAACATGATGGAGGAAACTTATCCTCAACTATGCCCGAAAATCCATTATTTGGGTCCCTAGAAGACAAGGGTGTATAGATCGAACAAGAAGATAAGAAAGCATATATTAAAAACCATGCCTAAACCCTTCCAAACCATTCCTGAAAACCCTAGAAGACAAGGGTGTATAAATCATGCAAAAGATGCACTCATTAAGTTGAGACAAAACCCTAGCCAAGCAACTGTACAATGATAATAATTGTGCAAAAAGTGATTGTGAACTTAAAGGAAATTGTACAGTTATCATTATCTGTGTATAAATCATGCAAAAGATGCACTCATTAAGTTGAGACAAAACCCCTGCCGAGCCACTGTAAAATGATTTTTTTTGCATCCAAAAAGTGATTGTGAACTTAAGGGAAATTGCACAGTTGTCATTATCTGTGTAATTATATAAACAAAAATAATGATAATTGTGCAATTAATACTTTCCTGCAAACCATATATATATACATAATACAAGCCATGCCTATTAGGGCCCCCTGCCCTAAAGAGAAGAAAAATAAGCGATGTGTCACTAAGATGGAATATCTAGGCAAAGAGAAGATACCAACATAATAAAGTAAAATCATTTATTCGGGTCCCTAGCAGACCAGCATTTATAAATGAATGAGAAGATAAAACCATGGCCAACTCTTCACTAGAGTTCCCTAAAGAGACAGCCATGTAGAAGTATCTATTGTTCACATGAAAATCCAGGCAAAGAGAAGATACCAACAGAGAGGAAATTTATATCACAAACCTTGGCTGCAAATCATTTATATTTGGGTCCCTAGAAGACAAGAGAGCATAAATCATGCAAAAGATGCAATCACTTAAGTCGAGACAAAATCCCAGAGTAACCAAACAAGGAAATTGTAGTTTTCATTTTCTGTGCAACTAGGGATACACATTGAATACTAAACACTCAATAGAATTACAATTGGGCAATTTCTACTTGCCTGCCAACCTCCTTGTTTTGGATCCTCATATCTCTCATTTGACGGGCAAGAGATCCTCTATCATGCTTCTCTTGAATCGATTTCCTCCTATCTTCTTCATTAGGCCATGGCTGCATTTGAGCAATTTTCAATCAGCAATGGATAAAATAGGAATCGCCACATTCCACAAACTTTAGAAAAAAGAGAGTAAATTCACCTGACGCTGTGTTTTTAATGGATAAAGGTTGCGTCCTTTTATAAGAAGTGATCATAGTGGAAGCAATGGTTTCTCACCTTTGCTCCATAGAACTTCAATCTTCAAAATGGAAGAAAATATACTTCAGTTAATCAAGAGCATCCATCCATGTAAATGAACAGACATTGCATTCAAACTTAAGAAACTGTTTTGTGAAAATTGGTCACCACAATGAAGCAAGTGGATTGCAAAATCTGCTCAGTATAAAAAATCATATTATAAGGAAAAAACATACATGATATTTATCATCCAATTCTACAAAAATAAGAGAAATGTAAAAACATGTTCCTGTCTACTATCTACGCAGAGAACCACACTCAATGTCATAAAATTTACTTTAGCCATAGCCTTTGCTCTCATCGTAAAAGTGTGATGTTGTTTGGCTGCACCATAGCTCTCCTTTATGATCCGACCTGCAACAATACGAGTGCCAATAGAAGGACCTCCAGAACTTCTTGCAGCAACATTATACCTAAAAATCGTAATTGGCCAAAAATATAAGTGGCTAACTTGACAAATAGCAATTCTATTCTGCACCTTAAAATAAAGAATAGTAGCATAACTTATTCAGCTCAGAAGACTCTTACATGTCATAGACATTTTGCTCAAACATAACAATATCCCCAGTGCATGCATCACCTGGAAACATAAAGGCAAA
>LPNX010168501.1:53062-65055 GCA_001517045.1 Pseudotsuga menziesii
ATTAATGGAGAATAGTATATATGGGATATATATATATATATCTAACATAGGTATTAAATGAAAAAAAAAACTATGTTATGTTACATACAATAGTGAGGCAAGCCCCCATACATGTATTATAGGTGGAAACCTAATACTAATGAAGAATTATATATATAGTGGGGATACATTAATTTAAGATGTATCTTTATATGTAGAATATGCATGCGTACTGGAGAACCTTACATATAAGTTGGAGATATATGTTTGAGTTATGTAGAATATATATATAATGAAGAACATATATACTTGAGATACATATACTTAATATGTATTTGAAATATGTATACATATATTATATGCAGAACATATAATGGTACGTATTTCCTTCAATTCCTTTTATTCAAGGGAGAGACGCACTAGATTTATTTTTGTCATTATGCATATGTTTAATTCAAGAGATTGAACTTCCTCTGCCGTCAATGGTTAATAGCTTTCTAAGTTTGTTTTGAGCGTTTGATTTGGCTTCCGAAATATTTTATGCACTGAGTTATAAATTCTTAATTGCGTAGATATTATTGTGCAACTCTATGTTTTTGTTAAGCATGTTCTATGCATTTTAATTTGGAGACGTCTCTGTCTTATTGGAAATGGTGAATGCCAGTTTTTAAGTGACTCGATTCTGAGTCTATTTCTCTTGTTTGATTCCTTAGCTATGGAATTCGATCCCTCATTTGGGCGCATAAATAATTTTATATTTTTATTTTTAACAAACATGGCCATTTCATGAATTATCCCTTTTAGAGTATGCCATCGATTTATTTTTGAATGCCGCCTTTATGCTTACTCACAGCCTAGTTTACAGGCTGGCTGGGAAAAGGAAGGGCCAGACAAATAAAGGCGTGACGGGAACTCATACTTATTAGAGATAAATAAATATAATGCTTGTGTTACGGTGTCAACATTTTTGGACTGCATAGAGCATTTACCAATAAGTGTATCGTAATTAAACTCATGATCCTTTAACTAATACAACGTTCAGGCTCAGGCTCACGTTATAATGACTTCTTCCTTGTAACCTTATAGGCTTTACTTTATCCTCTAACGGACTCGTGTAGTTGTTAGTCTTGAACGGCTGGCTATTTATTTGAACGGCTTATATATGCTGTATGTGCTCATCTGGTCGATATAATTTTCTCCACCATGCATGATGGCTAATTAGTCCAGGTTCTGGGCCTGTCACCTGATTTCTAGCTGTTAATTTTGGAGGCGTTAGCAATTTCTCATGGATTAAATATTCTCTACTGAGAATCATAAATGGATGAGACGTTACACTAGCCTAACTTATAGCCACCGTTGAGGGCGTTACCTGACGGATAATCGTGGATTATGGAGACTTTGGGGACCGACCAGGATTTATATTTTGATTGTTGAATAGGGTTGGGGGAGGAAAACAAAAGAAAAAACCAGCCTCAATTAGGTAAGGTATCCGCGGTAGCAGAGGGGGAATGATCGAGGAGAAAGAGCAGAATCGGCTTCGACCTTGGAGTTCCTTCAGCGCTGTGTGCAGCCTGCTAGAGTGAAGTCGACATTTAGAGTACATTTGATGTACAAGATCAAGGAGATACACTTTACGGGTCCTTTGGGAGAAAAGGGTTAAGCGTGACTTCAACCAGCTTTCTCGGAGAAAGAAATGGGAAGAAGGCTTAGGAAAAAGAACAGATCCCGGCGGAAACCCAATGCTTCCTCACCTTTCCCATCTCTACGTTGGATGGCTAGAGTTCCACTCATGGCTGGGGAAGGGTACCTTTGGAAACCTGATCATCCCGCAAGTCGCATATGGGCGTTCTGGTATGTTGAGGGTCTTGAAGAAAACCTGCTAACATTTTAAAAATGGTTGGATCTACGATTGAAGGTTTTGTTCAGGGTTCTAACCTTTGTTATTTTGTGATAGCTTATATATTTATACTTGTATGAAGTAGTATTGTCTGCCGGCATGAGTCTGGTAGCAGCTTGGTCCCAGTTCAGGCGAGGGTTTACCCCTGTTGCCCTTTTATTCATAAAACTGGAAATGGAATGTGTTTGCATGTACAGACCCAGGCATGGAGTATTTTATGTTCTTGACTGATATTAGTTTATACGTGCTATGCATATGCTGATTTCATGAACCACCATTCTCAACCTGTTGAATATTTTTTCCTGAATGCATGAGTCTGTACGGCAAGGTTAACGCGGTTGATCTGTAGGGAAACTTATTCTAGTTCTCCTCTTAACCTAAATCCCAAGATCTGTTTTTGGATGCGTGAATGCTTGCATTTTCTTTTTGCTCTAGAAAACACTTACGAATGGGGAGGGTTGGGGTGAGCTCCCAACTCCCAAACAGAACCATTCCCTTACGCTGGGTTTATTTATTTGATCTATTTATTTTTATCCTGAATTTGTTGAATCTCCAAGTAGGATTTTCCTAATGAAGTGTGAACCATGGGGAAGGTCATAACCACGCTGGCGTTGAATACTTTCTACCTATGACTGATCAATAATCTATGTTTCCATGGTAATCTAAGAACCGTAACCGTGCCCGGCCCCCTTTCCGCGATTGTAACAACGATTGGTAGATCGTGGAAGAATTTGGATACATGCGATCATGTGGATATCCTCTACGATTGACTGGTTTGACTTGTGAATTTGTAAGTCTGGTCACAGATATATATATATAAACCCCACTTTTAATCTCCTCCATCCTGTTATATTAAATGAAGCTTGCTACACGCACCCTTTGTCTGTCTTAGTACTGAAGACAGCAATCTAACTTCATTTGCTGCGTTGATTGGTTGGTGGGTTGTATTTTCAATCTTATTCGATCTATATACATTGTATGTTCAAAGGGCTTGAGACGTGGAGATGCAAACCATCTCTTTAAAAACTCAACAACTGGGTTGCCTTTAAAATTAATCTGAATTCGAATGTGATCGGGCCAAAGAGCATCTGATAGGCGGAGTTGTTCTTTCTATTTGGTTGTCTGCATGAGGAATTTCTTAATGTGATCTATTTTTATTTATTCGATTTCTGAAGGGGAAATTATGTGTGCATTTTATCAACATGATTTACGGGTTGATTGGTTCCAGCCCAGATTTTTTGTATTCATTTTTATGCGTACAACTGCCTATTTCCAATCGGGTGGTTGTGGTTACTACTAATCACTTCTATATGAGTATAATGCCTGAAAATTCATATAATGTTGCAATGGCTTCTATTGTTGCAAGTGTCACAGGGAGTATACATATAGATCTGAATATGTTATATTCATGTAAAATCTCATTAGAGTAAGTACATAGAATGTCTAGTCTTAATGAGTTAACATATAAGATCCTGGATGTTTATATTATACATACGGGCCTCACTGGAGGGAACCCGGGGGTCTCTTTGTGGTTTCTTTTATTCTCTTCAAGGAAAGCTTCATAACGGTTTTAAGAATAAGAATTTTGTAAATAGTTATGGGTGCCAGAATGGAGGCCATGCTTACCCTAGGAGCTTATCTGAAGATGTTTTATTATGTAGGCCTCAAGATGAGGTTTCCTATCATTTTTGTATGAGAAGCTGATGACACATCACTTATGATGTAGATTGTACACCTTGATTGGTGACATAATTTTATGAATAAAGAGGTAAGCCCAACTTTTGGTGGACGTAGCCTCGTGGACGAGGTGAACCACGTACGCCCGTGTTTCTTCTATGTTCGCCCTCTCTGTGCATTTATGTTTAAATGTCTTTTGTTTCCTTCATGTTATTTATATATGAACATGCTGGTAAAATGGATTGCAGTACCTTAAAGGGAAAAGGGTCAAAGAATGTTATTTTTATCATAATGTTTCATTGTATGCATACTAAGTTCATTTTCGGGTCATTTTGATGATGTAATGCTGGTGAGTGTAAATAATGCTGGAAATTTATATTAAAGAAAATTGGTGAATGATTGTTTTACAATGCACATGGTTGTTGACATAATGGATATGAAATCTCTTGTAAATTTTGCGCTAACACGTCGAACCCCTTCGTAATAATATAGGAACAAAAGAAGAAAAAAAATTTTACCACTTTTCTGCACACTTTGGCATCAAGGTATCAGAGAGACATTACACCCTACTCAAATGGAATGAGATAAGAAGGGATGAGTATGACTGAAAGTCCTGGGATTAGGTGGCAGAATAGATAAGCCTCAGACCTAGCTTCTAAGACAAAGGAGGTTCATTCTTTGCAGTGCAGCTCTTGTGGGCATGCTTCTTAAAGAACTTCAACAAAAAATAATAGAGGGAAAGTCAATAGAACAAAATGAAGGCATACAATTCAGACAAATATTCAATGGGCAAAGGAATGCTCTTGGAATGAAGAACAAACTACTAATTAGTAGGAATGGACTGTCAGAACTCGTTTCATTTTGCACTATCAATGCAAACTTGTTATCATTCAAACATCAAGAATCTATGCAAGAAACTCTGTCATCTCTATCCTCTTCATTTATTTAGACGACTAGGCAATAGTATGAAATCTACAACTACAAGCCAAACTCCTTAGAACCTTGAATTTAAGAAAGAGATAAAAATTGCATTCATAATAAGTCATGCTCCCACCTTTACAATCCAGCACAAAACTGGATTTTGGGTACTTCTCTTCGCCACTGCCATCCTTTATTCTGAGAAGTCATCAGCAAGTACATATCAGCTTCATGGATGTTAAAAGAATTAGCTTCTCATAAAATAAAAAATTAAAAAGGCCATATATGAGCTTCTATCATGTTTAAGAAATTCCTTCTATTTTTAAGAACAAACTGAGTTTTCTGAATAAGCACAGTTATAAGCATATAACCATGTAAAACAAGGGCATTTGGTTTGTGATCACATACTTAAGGTGCTCCTGAATTCGTTCAAGAAGAACTGACTTTCGACCTCTTACTCTTAGACCATGCTTTCGCAGGTAAAGCTTGCACTGATCCACTTTCAGTTTTTCAAGCTTACCACCTCTCAAAAATTTGTAATAAAAAATTGTCAAAACCCTCTGAAATATTTCGAATTTTTTAAATTATGCCTACATAAAGCTTGAATCGGTCTTCAACCACAGAATACACTAATATATACACTCAACAAATTATGCGTTGATGTGAAGAAACGAATTTTGTCTGCCAGTGTTTTGTTTTGATAGCAATACTGTAACTTGTTGATTTAACATGACTACATAATGTATACTGCAACCCAAAACCCTATACCCTAATGCGTGCAGCAACCCTAAACCCCAACTTTTAAAGCCCTGGCTAGCGCATGAATTGAACTGTAGATTACTTCGAGCACAAATTGCCTGTTGGTAAATAAACTGCAAATAAGATTGTTTATTTTATTTTCAAAAGAACAAAATTTATAAATTACCCCTCTCTATGAGCACTCGAGTTGCTCTAAACTACTGGAGGTTTATAATTGCCCCCACAATACGTAGTAGAATCAATTGGAATAAAAATAAGCAGTGATTAATTTGTATTTCAGTATCAATCAAGAACAGAGTGTATGCTCCTTTATCGCAAACCTAGAAATGAAAATATATTTGACAGGCACCAAATTGCGAGGACGTAATATGACAGGCACCAAAAACTTGAAAACTTCACCAGACATACCTGGCCAGACATGTTCGATGCTCAAAACCCTCAACGCCTGTAGTAGATTTTCAAAAACCTCAACGCCTCAGATAAACCCTTGTATGCTGATTTAGGACCACGGGTGCTCTGAATCTGCCTCCAAGTGTTCTGTTCCTGACTTTGGGTGGCCTGACGAAATTGTGAGGAGATGTGAGGGTTGTGAGGGACGAAAATGGAGGCGGTAAATGGCCTGGTATAGATGAATCCCCGCGAGCCTAGTTTCCATATGTTAATAAACCTTTAAATATCACACATACATTTTGGAATCAAAATTTTAAACAAGGCGTCGGAGGGATATGATATAATAAAGTTTAAACAATTTAAGGAATATCGACATTTCCTTCGCTATAGCGATGGAGCTCCGTGGATATAGCGACGTTGAAGGAGAACGGCGTCGATATAGAGACGGAGAAGATTTCCATCGTCGATACAGCGACCAGTAAGCGTCGATACAGAGACGGCAAGTTCATTTTGCTTCCGATTTTACACCAAAATGTATGAAACGTGGAAAACCTCTGTGGAAAAATCCACGCTTTTGTATTAGTGAATTGAGGAAGTGAAGAAAGTCTTCATCGCAATCCAAAAGAAAGAAGAACACACAACACCTACACCTTACAGACATCCTAATTATAATCGTCATTTTGACCAATGACAAGGTCAAAATGAATATTCACAGAAGACTTATGTGGACATACGAAAATATTGACATACCAAGTAGCAATTGAGACGAATTGTCCCACAAAAATAACTAAGAGCTCCGATAAAAATAGATCTCGGATGGACCATAGTAGATACGATGCGACAATTCTCCCAGGGAATCCGTAATTCATATCGGCTCATCTCCTCAAATGTCACAAATACAAAATGGAAAGAATTCCGAGATGACAGTAAAATAAATCAAACATTAATGTCAAATACATCTTTGAGGACAAAGATTCCCTTAAGCGGAAGGCAATGTAACGAACATAAAATATATAAATATTAAAAATAATATTAATAGATGATTATTAATTAATAATTAATAATTATCAAAGAGTCATGACTGTAGGTTGGAAAGTTAGGAATGGACATATATAACTCCGACCATTGTAAATGTATCATATCTAGTCTATCATCAATTTATATATTATTATGGCTTATTTAATATTCCAAGTCTTTTGGTAATATTATTTGTGTAAATGAATAATTACTCACTTCAGAATTGGGACCATGACTTGGAGTTATGAATTTCTCCAATGATTTGGAGTTATTCCTCAGCCCACCCAAATAAAGTAACCCCTAATATTTTTATTACTGTGTCAAATTAGAAATCCTCCCGTTAACCCCTTAATACGAGGCGGTATATTTTTGAGGTTTTTGGGTTATTGAAACCCCCAATATGAATGGGCGTGATATGCTATTGCCTCTCTAGTAAAATCCCAGTGGATTGAACAAAACTAAGGGTTGATGCACAATCATGGACTCCTTTAAGGACACTTTAGATGCCACATAATACTAGAATAAACGGAAAACTCTGATTTTAGGTGACAATTAGGGGTACTTCCCTAACTTATTTGAAGATGAAGTAAAAAGAGAAAAGATAGGTAATTGAATCAGCTTTCATAATATATAGGGATTATGCAGAGAAAATGTGTGCAAATGATTATAAAATTAGTTTCCGTGAAAGTGGGTTTTCAAATTTTTAGCACATCTTAACATATATGTTTGTGCGGGTGTAGCAATATATGAGGTAAATGATGTCCATTTGGGATAAAATATTGCAGACATATAAAGGACATATGGGCCTAGTGCAACACTATTTATTTGGAATTTTTCATTAATTATTATTTTTATTATTAATTATTGAAGTCAGAAAATCTTGAAATTAAAACCTTATGTGCGGGTGCAACACTTTAGGGGCAAAAATTAATGAAATCCTTGATTTCTTAATATAAGATCACAGAGCTTGATCTCGTCTAGTGCACCATATAGTTTTTATGGGAAATGGTGATGGAAATCAAAAGTTATATAAGAAACAATTGATGTATGTATTCTCAAAAACTAACGTGTGTCATTTAGAAAAATAATTATAAATAAATAAAACATAGTTTTGGAGGAAAAAATTATATATTGAGAATCGTCATTTCGTACTCTACAATATCGTACATTTTCATAAAAAAATATTGTGTATGTCATATCAAAACACGGGATCTAATCTGAGCATATTGATAGAGATCTAAAAGACTTGAGAAATAGCCCTGGTTGATTTGTCCTAGCCAATAGGTTCGGTATTCTGAAGCTTCTTCCAAACCTAATAACAAATCTTAATCCCGCCAAATATTTAAATTTTCAAATAACGCATATGCGATATAATGCATATGCGATATGGCTTATCCATATTGCATATGCGATATATCGCATGTGCATTATATCGCATATGCGTTAATAGAACATATGGGAAATGTATTGACCATGGGGAGACATATCAAATATTAGTGAGATCTATTGAGCAGATTACCATCACATTACATGTTAAATCATCGAATCATCCTTAGTGAACCCATAAAGTAAAATATGCATATAAAACTCCGAATCCATTTAGTTCAACCACTACTTTTGTGTGTTGGTAAGTAATTGAATAACCTATGTTTTCTTTCTAAATATTGCATCTATATCGATTTATTGAATTTCTTGGTATTATGAATTCATGGAGGTGCATGGGGTAAAGGTATACCTTCCTTCTCAATGATTTGTTGCTTCAAAGACGCAATCAACATCAAACCCTTTTTAGTTGTTTCTACCCATCCACTTAGTGCTTATATTATTGAGAAATAAAGTTCCAATGTTGAAAGTATCAAAACATGAATTCTTTGATCTACTCTCACACTAAGTATCTAATGTGTCAATGTGTTGATTTGATGGTTTTTTTCCTTCTATCCATGAGTTGTACCATTGCATTTACTCTATTTGGATAACAAATGACAAAGTATATATATTCTCAAAATTTCTCTTAGTTCTTCATTTTATAAACATTGCTAAGTTTTATGAGAAAGATTTAGTGGAGGGGGGACAAATTTGGGAGTAGAGCATTACTCCATTGTTCCCAAAAATCATCCCTATTATGATGAATTTCACCTCGATGTTAGTTTGATTTTTCCTCCCAATTTTGATTCCAAAGAAAAAACATGTATTTAATATTCGAGTGTAGAACAAAAAATACATTATGTAGTTGGTAAGGAACATTGATCTATGGTTCATGGCTTGATATATCTAATAGAAAATATCATAGGTGATCTACGTTTCATGGATTGATAGACCTACCCTCATCCTCATCATCATCACCACCGTCATCGTCATCATCATCATCATCATCATCATGGTCATCATCATCATCATGGTCAGATCATCTTCATCATCATCCTCATCCTCAACATCATCAGCATCCTCCTCATCATCATCATCTTAATCATCATCCTCATCCTCATCATCATTCATCACCCTCATCATCGTCATCATCATCATCATCATCATCATTGGTGTGCCTAGCATCATCATCATCCTCATCCTCATCATCATCATCGTCGTCATCACCCTCATCCTGATCAGCTTCATCATGGTCATCATCACCATCCTCCTCCTCCTCATCACCCTCCTCCTCCTCCTCATCATCATACTGATCATCCTCTTCATCATCACCATCATCCTCAACATCACCTTCATCATCACCCTCATCCTCATCATCATCAACCTCGATCCTCACCATCATTGTTCATCACCCTCATCATCATCATCATCACCATCATCATCATGGTCATCATCACCATCATGGTCAGATCATCTTCATCGTCAGCCTCATCCTCAACATCATCAGCATCCTCCTCATCATCATCATCATAATCATCATCCTCATCATCATCATCGTTCATCACCCTCATCATCATCATCATCATCATCATCATCATTGGTGTGCCTAGCATCATCATCATCCTCATCCTTATCATCATCATCATCATCATCACCCTCATCCTCATCATCTTCATCATGGTCTTCATCACCATCCTCCTCCTCCTCATCATCATCATCATACTGATCATCCTCCTCATCATCACCATCATCCTCAACATCATCTTCATCATCACCCTCATCCTCATCATCTTCATCATGGTCTTCATCACCATCCTCCTCCTCCTCATCATCATCATCATACTGATCATCCTCCTCATCATCACCATCATCCTCAACATCATCTTCATCATCACCCTCATCCTCATCATCACCCTCATCATCATCATCATCATTGGTGTGCCTAGCATCATCATCATCCTCATCCTCATCATCATCATCATCGTCATCACCCTCATCCCCATCAGCTTCATCATGGTCATCATCACCATCCTCCTCCTCCTCCTCATCACCCTCCTCCTCATCATCATCATACTGATCATCCTCCTCATCATCACCATCATCCTCATCATCATCTTCATCATCACCCTCATCCTCATCATCATCACCATTATCCTCAACATCATCTTCATCATCACCCTCATCCTCATCATCATCAACCTCGATCCTCACCATAATTGTTCATCACCCTCATCCTCATCATCATCATCATCGTTCATCACCCTCATCCTCATCCTCATCATCATGGTCATTGTCGTCATCATCATCATCATCATGGTCATCATCATCATCATGGTCAGATCATCTTCATCGTTAGCCTCATCCTCAACATCATTAGCATCCTCATCATCATCATCATCATAATCATCATCCTCATCATCATCATCGTTCATCACCCTCATCATCATCATCATCATCATCATCTTCATCATCATCATGGTCATCATCATAATCATCATCATCGTCAGATCATCTTCATCGACAGCCTCATCCTCAACATCATCATCATCCTCATCATCATCATCATCATAATCATCATCCTCATCATCATCATCGTTCATCACCCTCATCCTCATCATCATCATCATGGTCATCATCATCATCATCATCATCATGGTCAGATCATCTTCATTGACAACCTCATCCTCAACATAATCATCATCCTCATCATCATCATCGTTCATCACCCTCATCCTCATCATCATCATCATGGTCATCATCATCATCATCATCATCATGGTCAGATCATCTTCATCGACAACCTCATCCTCAACATAATCATCATCCTCATCATCATCATCATCATAATCATCATCATGATCATCATCACGTTCATCACCATCATCCTCATCATCATCTTCATCATCGCCCTCATCCTCATCATCATTAACCTCGATCCTCATCATCATTGTTCATCACCCTCATCCTCATCATCATCATCGTCGTTCATCACCCCCATCCTCATCATCATCATCTTAATTGACACCCTCATCCTCAACATCATCATCATTGTCATCATCATGGTCATCATCATCATCATTGTCATCATCATCATCATCATTGTCATCATCATCATCATTGTCATCATCATGCTCATCATCATCATCATTGTCATAATCATCATCATCATGGTCATCATCTTCATCGCCACCCCCATCCTCAACATCATCATCATTCTCATCATCATAATCATGGTCATCATCATCATCATTGTCATCATCATGCTCATCATCATCATCATTGTCATAATCATCATCATCATGGTCATCATCTTTATCGACACCCTCATCCTCAACATCATCATCATTGTCATCATCATAATCATGGTCATCATCATCATCATCATCATCATGGTCATCGTCATCATGGTCATCGTCATCATGGTCATCATCATCATCACATGGTCATCATGGTCATCATCATTATCATGGTCATCATCATCATGGTCATCATCATGGTCATCATCATCAAGTTCATCACCCTCATCATCCTCATCCTCATCACCCTCATAATCATCATCGTTCATCACCCTCATCGTTCATCACCATCAACCTCATCATCATCTTCATCGTCACCCTCATCCTCATCATCATCATCACCCTCATCCTCATCATCATCAACCTCGATCCTCATCACCATCGTCACCATCACCCTCATCCTCATGGTCACCATCACCCTCATGCTCATCATCATCATTGTCATCATCATCATGGTCATCATCATCATCATTGCCATCCTCAACATCATCAGCATCCTCATCCTCATCATCATCATAATCCTCATCCTCATCATCAACACGTTCATCACCGTCATCCTCCTCCTCCTCCTCCTCCTCCTCATCATCATCATGGTCATCATGATCATCATTGTCATCCTCAACATCATCAGCATCCTCATCCTCATCATCATCATGTTCATCACCGTCATCCTCCTCCTCCTCCTCCTCCTCCTC
>LPNX010168523.1:0-14800 GCA_001517045.1 Pseudotsuga menziesii
CCAAAGGTGGATCGAGAGTTGTTGGGTATATAGCTGCATTTGCATATAGATTTTTTGTTTTAGTTATATATTTTTCATGTATGTGTTTTATTTTTATTATTTTATTATTTTATTATTATATAAATTATGTTAATTTGTTATATATTATATTTTTTTAATAATTATTATATAACTTGATTAGTATTATAAATTAGGATTAATCTAAAATTTAATTAATTTGTGTTTTATATAAATATAATAATTTTTGTTTTATATAAATATAATATTTGTTTTAATGGTAAATTTTTTGTTAGATTTTTATCATTTAATCAATATGATCTAGGATCTTATCTGAGAGAATAATATGCACAACAATAATTAGAAGAGACAAGAGACACAAAGAGTTTTCCTCCGGGAAACCATAAAGGGGAAAACCCTGCAACTTCCTCGGAGATAGAATGAGCACCAATAGAAAAAGTAAAACCCAAAACACAAAGATGATCTCCAATAGCTGTTCTCTCTCTCACTTGTGCGAGCTCCTCTTCTCTCACTCATGTGCTATAGTTGAGTGAGTGTGTGTTTCAAATAGAGAGGCTCACTCTCTATTTATACTATTTCCACTTGACAATTAATTACCAGGGTTGACTTCTCTAGGAGAGTCTAATAACCCTAATACCCCTCAACTATGACGACTATTGCCCTGACTTACAAAGGAGGGTTAACCTCAATCAATTTACATTACTTTATTATATTAATGATTCTCGTGATAGGAACATCGAGGTACAATGAAATACAATATAAGATATACAAGTGAATACATTCTGAAGTTACAAATACATCAACACTCCCTCTTAACTAGGAAGGTATTCTCTTGACACAATTCATCAGCACAAGTCTTCATCACTAGATCATCATCTAAGCTAGATCATCATCAAAGCTAGATCATCACTTCTCCCGCTATCTTAAGCAAATGGTGTTATCTCTCAATTCTACTCGTCATAGGAAGTTCTACAGAGCCAACCCTTTTCCATGTTTGTTGTAGGCCTAGCCTCCATGTAGGTCTTGATCGACGAAGCCAACCCTTTTTCATGTTGGATGTAAATATACGGTGCTAGCCATTTTTCATGTTGGATGTAGTTCTCCATCTACAGAACCAGCCCTTTTTCATGCTGGTTGTAGCTCTATAGAGCCAACCCTTTTCCATGTTTGTTGTAGGCCTAGCCTCCATGTAGGTCTTGATCGACGAAGCCAACCCTTTTTCATGTTGGATGTAAATCTACGGTGCTAGCCATTTTTCATGTTGGATGTAGTTCTCCATCTACAGAACCAGCCCTTTTTCATGCTGGTTGTAGCTCTATAGAGCCAACCCTTTTTCATGTTGGTTGTATTTCTACAGAGCCATCTATTTTTCATGTGGGTTGTAGGCCTTGCCCTCTACAAAGTCTTCCTCTATGGAGCCAGCCCTTTTTCATGCCAGTTGTAGTTCTACAGATCCAACCCTTTTTCATGCTGGTTGTAGGCCTTTCCCTCTATAAGGTCTTCCTCTGTAGAGCCAGCNTACGGAGCCAGCCCTTTTTCATGCCAGTTGTAGTTCTACAGATCCAACCCTTTTTCATGCTGGTTGTAGGCCTTTCCCTCTATAAGGTCTTCCTCTGTAGAGCCAGCCCTTTTTCATGCTGGTTGTAGGTCTATAGAGCCAACCCTTTTTCATGTTGGTTGTAGGTATTAGGACTTATATCTGACCATGGGAGGAACCAATCCTACCACCATGTCAGAAGGGAACATCACTTACATCTAACCATGGGAGGAACCAATCCTACCACCATGTTAGAATGGAACAACACTTACATCTGACCATGGGAGGAACCAATCCTACCATCATATCAAAAGGGCACAACACTTACATCTGACCATGGGAGGAACCAATCCTACCACCATGTTAGAAGGGCACAACACTTACATCTGACCATAGGAGGAACCAATCCTACCACCATGTCAGAAGGGAACAACACTTACATATGACCATGGAAGAAACCAATCCTACCACCATGTCAAAAGGGCACAGCACTTACATCTGACAATGGGAGGAACCAATCCTACCACCATGTCAGAAGGGCTCATAGACTCATCAATTTCCCTTGGAAGGAACCTTGATATGGTGAACAACAATATTCTCCCTGAAGTACTTAAAACTTCACTCCGGCTAATGTCTTGGTCAACACATCAACTATCTACTCGTCCATCGCAACATACTAGAGCTTCACTTCTCCTATATGCACCATATCCCTGATATAGTGATATTTTATCTCGATATGCTTCGACTTGTCATGGAACACTGAGTTCTCTAACAACTTCACACAAATTTGGTTGTTGCAATATATACAAGTAGCATCCAATGGAGATCAAACAAATCATATCGTAGCTTCCTCAGCCACACTGCCTCACAAGTAGCTAAACAAGTTGTGACATACTCTTTTTCGGCTGTACTTAGTGCCACACAGGACTTCTTCCTGCTAAACCAAGAGATCACACCTGATCCCATAGTGAAGCAATACCCCNGCTGAACAAGTTGTGACATACTCTTTTTCGGCTGTACTTAGTGCCACACAGGACTTCTTCCTGCTAAACCAAGAGATCACACCTGATCCCATAGTGAAGCAATACCCCGAAGTGCTCTTCCTATCAATGGCACTGCCTGCCCAATTTGAATCTACATAACCCTCCAGGTTAATCTTCTGATTCATTTCATATTTGAGCCCATAGTCAACTGTACCCTTCAGGTACCTCATAATATTGTTTGCAACAATCAGGTGAACATGTCTTGGATCCATCAGGAACTAGATCAATGTGTTCATAGCAAAGAAAATATCTGGTCTCGTGTTCGTCAGGTACATCAATGACCCAATCATCTCACGATACATCATAGCATCAATTGACTCTGATGAAGCATCACTCAATATCTTCAGGTTCTATGCCATAGGTGTGGTCATGGATTTGTAGTCCATCATCCTGAACCTCTTCAGGATCTCTACTGCATACTTCCCTTGTCCTAGGGAGATTCCATCTGCATTCTGCCACACCTCAATGCCTAGAAAGTAGTGCATCATACCCAATTCTTTCATCTCGAACTCGATAGCAAGCTTCCTCTTCGTGTCAGAAATCAACCCATCCTTACCAGTCGCAAAAAGGTCATCCACATATAGTAGGAGTATCAATGGGTTCCCTTCCTCAACCTTATAGTAAAGGTTGGAATCTGCTTTACTCTTGGTAAATCGTAATCTAGTCAAGAAGTTGTCAATCCTACTGTACCAGGTCCTGGGTTCCTGTTTCAAACCGTTCAGGGCCTTCTTTAATTTTCACACATGAGTCTCCCTATCATGTGTCTCGAATCCAAGTGGCTGCTCCACATACACTTTTTCTTCCACTACACCATTCAAGAACGCATTCTAGACATCGATCTGGTGTATCTTCCATTTCATCACTACGGCCAGAGCAAGTACTGATCTGATGGAAGTGTACCTAGCTATAGGTGCAAACGTTTCTTCATAATCTATCCCTTCCATCTGGGAGAAGCCACGTGCCACAAATATTTCCTTCTATCCCACGATGTTTCCATATACTACATGTTGGATCTTGTAGATCCATATGGAAAACACTACAAACTTCCCTTCATGTCTTGATACCACATCCTAGACATCATTCTTCTTGAACTGGTACTCTCCTTCCTTTCTTCTTGGCTACTTCTTCATAGCTGGAAGGCTCTGCATCAATGATCTCACTCAATAGTGTCACATAACTAGAGTGTGTCTAAGTCCTCTTGAAGTCTCATCATATTGTTCTTCATTTTGGATTATTTCTTGAATTGTCGTCACTTATTCTTCGAAACAAATCTCATCCTTCGTTTCTTGTAGGTGATCGCAAACGATCTTTCCTACAAGTCAAATGAATTAGTTGTATGGTTAGAAACATTTCATAAGTCATATTCATAATGGAAAATTCTTATGCATAAATATATAATCATGAAACTATTTTATCCAATACAACATTCATCCGTATCTCAGGGAAACTTTCTAGATGCCTTCCATCTCTACCATGACATCATTGAGATTGTGCACTAATCTAATATGTCAGCAAAGAGGTTTCATTCTAGATTAGTAGCAATGGAGAGTTTTATAGAACCATGGGCTACTTACCCATCACATGCATATTAGTAGTATACTGTCATTAATGCAAGCATTCTATCATGCATAACACGTCAGCTAAATATAAACAAGTGCATAACCAAATAATATCATGAAATGACAATTGAATACTTATCTTTCATTCGTTTTGTGGGTAGACTCCTTCTTGAGCCTTATGCTTCATCACTTTCTTCATTCATAACAACATCATTTCTTATACAAATTCTAAGATGGATAAGAGGTTCTTCAAGAATTGAGTTCATCATATTCTTCATCGCTTGAGGGATCTTCTTTGAATCGTGAGAGCTTGATCTTTAGTTGCTCCCATTAGTCTTCTTTTATTATGAGTTGATCTTCTTCTTGTGTGCACTCTTCCCAGAGTCTGCGGAAGGTAATCACTTCCTTCTGGCACACATTCCTCGAATGAATTAATCCCATGATCCTGGGAGGCCATTCAAGGTGGTTATAACAATATATTCTTCTTCTTCGATTTCTTCATCATAGAATTGTACACTTCCTTTCGGTGTCTTCAAGGATGACACATGACGGATGAGATGATATTTAATATAATCTGAAATTATTCTCTTGTATCTATCCTTATCCTTGTTATATTTTTATCATTTAAGAAATATGATCTTAGGATCTTATCTGATAGAATAACATGCACAACAGTAAACACAAGAGACAAGAGACAAACTTATTTTCGTCAGGGAAACCATAAAGGAGAAAACCCCGCAGCGTCCTCAGAGATAGAATGAGCACCAATGGCATCAGTAAAACCTGAAAATAGAAAAAATGATCTCCACAGCTTGTTCTCTCTCTCACACTTGAGAGAGCTTCTCCTTTCTCACTCATGCGCCCCAATGAGTGAGTGTGTGTGTGATAAATAGAGAGACTCACTCTCTATTTGTATTCTTTCGTTCACTTAATGTCCACTTCAACATGTCGGCCCCACTTAACAATTACTTACTAGAACGGACATCTCTAGGAGATTCTAATAACCCTAGTGCCCCACAATTGTGGGTACTTTGCCCTCCGATCAACAAGGAGGGTTAACCTTGACAAAATTGAGGGGACTATTGCCTCGACTTACAATGGAGGGTTAACCTCAACGACTTTACATGACTTGGTTACATTATTGAATCTCCTGATAGGAACATCGGGGCATGACATGACTCAATTACATTACAGATACTTCCTAGAATAAAAATCGGGGTACAATACATAAAATATACAAGTGAATACATTCTGAAGTTACAAATACATCAACACTCCCTCTTAACTAGGAAGGTATTCTCTTGACACAATTTATTAGCACAAGTATTCTTCTCTGTATCATCTGGATCATCATCAAGTCATCTTCATCTTCAAGTCATCTTCATCTTCAAGTCATATTCATCGTCAAGTCATCTTCATTGTCAAGTCATCTTTATCAAGTGTGGATCATTACTTGATCTCGAGCATCACTGGATCATCATCAAGTATGGATCATCACTTGATCTGGATCGTCACTGGATCATCATCATCATTACTGCTTCCGCTATCTCAATCAAATGGTGCTATCTCTTCATTCTTCTTGTCATAGGAATTTCTACAGAGCTAGTCCTTTTTCATGTTGGTTGTAGGCCTAGCCTCCATGTAAGTATTCATCGACAGAGCCATCCCTTTTTCATGCTGGATGCATATCTATAGAGCCAGTCCTTTTTCATACTGGATGTAGTCCTCTACAGAGCCAGCCCTTTTTCATGTTGGATGTATCATCATAGAGCCAACCCTTTTTCGTGCTGGATGTGGCACTAACACAGAGCCAGTCCTTTTTCATACTGGATGTGTCATCACAGAGCTAGTCCTTTTTCATACTAGATGTGGCATCTACATAGAGCTAGTCCTTTTTCATACTAGATGTGTCATCACAGAGCCAACCCTTTTTCATGCTGGATGTGGGGTCTACACAGAGCTAGTCCTTTTTCATACTAGATGTGGCATCATAGAGCTAGTCCTTTTTCATACTAGATGTGGGATCTACACAGAGCTAGTCCTTTTTCATATTAGATGTGTCATCACAGAGCCAGCCCTTTTTCATGCTGGATGTGGAATCATCACATACATTTGACAATGGAAGGAACCAATCCTCTCACCATGTCAGAAAGGCACAACATTTACATCTAACCATGGGAGGAACCAATCCTACCACCATGTAAGAAGGGCATACAGACTCATCACTTCCTCTTGGAAGGAACCTCGATCTGGAGAACACCAAGCTTCTCACTAAAGTACTCAAACTTCACTCTAGCCATTTCTAGCATAGAATCACATCAGGTTTGATTACGTCCAAGGATAACCTACGAGCTTCACCAGTACTGATTACATCCAAGGACAACCTACAGGACCATTTAAGTCTGAGAAACCTACGAGATTCACCAGGATTTATGCTCAGACAACCTATCTCACCAGCGATGCTAGAAATCCCTCTTTTGATAGATCTCGATCTGGATTACAAACTGGAGCTTCACTGCTCCTCTCTGCATCATACAAAAATGCAAGTCAGATCAATCAAATCAAATAGTAGTTTTCAAAAGAAACATACTACCTCCCAAATAGCAAGTGGCAAGATCTTTTGCCTCGGCTATACGCAGCGCCATGTAGGACTCCATCTTGCCAAACCAAGATATCACATCTGATCTCATACTAAAGTAGCACCTTGAAGGGTTCTTCCTATCAATGGCACTGCCTTCCCAATACGAATCCACATAACCCTCCAAGTTAATCTTCTGATTCCTATCATACTTCAGCCCATACTCAATTGTACCCTTCAGGTACCTCACTGCATGCTTTGCAACCATCAGGTGAACAGGTCTTAATGTGTTCATAGCAAAGCAAATATCTGGTCTCATATTCATCAGGTACATCAACGAACAAATCATCTGACAATACATCATGGCATCAACCGACCCTGATGAAGCGACACTCAATAGATTCAAGTTTGATGCCATAGGTGTTTTCATGGCCTTGCAGTCCATCATCTTGAACCTCTTCAGGATCTCTACTGCATACTTCCCTTGTCCACACCTCCATGCCTAGAACGTAGTGCATCATCCCCAAGTCCTTCATCTCGAACTTGGCAACAAATCTCACTCTTGCAACTTTAATGAGTTCCTCTTTTCTGTCAGGAACAAGTCATTGAATTATAATAGGAGCATTACTGGTATTTTGTCTTCAACCTTGAAGCAAAGGTTGGAATCCACTTTACTCTCAATAAAGCCTAGAGTCATCAATAATCTATCCATCCTATTGTACCATGTCAAACCTCAGGATCTTCTGCGGTCACTCCCTCTGAAGCGAAGCTGCATCATTCTCCCTCTGTCTTTCATACTCTATGCATTGAAACATTTTGTACGGGAGTGACAAGTAGCTTCCTCTACTACTAATATTCTATGTATCCATCTAGGGTCACTGGATACCAATATCCTCTATCTTGAACCTTTTCAAAAGTTCTTGTTGCACCCATCTGTGAGCTTGTCATCCTCTATAGGCTTTCATCTTCAACATTGTAGCAAAGGTTAAGATATTCATCAAGCTCATCATGTATGTGTTATCCCATGGGTGTCTTCTAAGCTCGTACAAGGCCTTCTTTTTGTGAGAAGCCTCGTGCTACAAATCTTGCCTTGTATCCCACGATGTTTCCATCTATTGCATGATGGAACTACGAACTTCCCTTCACATATCGATACTGCATCCTAGACATCATTCTTCTTGAACTGGTCTTCCTTTTCTTCTTGGTTACTTCTTCATAGCTGGAAGGTTCTGCATCAATGATGTCACTGCATTCATCATATTATTCTTCATCTTGAACTGTCATCACTTGTTCTTCAGAACAAGTCTCATCCTTCTTTGCTTGTAAGCGATTTTATGCGATCTTTCCTACAAGTCAAATGAATTAGTTGTATGGTTAGAAACATTTCATAACGTATATTCATAATGAAAAATTCTTTTGCATCAAGATATATGATTATGCAACTATTTTAGCCAATACAACATTCAACCATATCTCACGAAAACTTTCTAGATGCCTTCCATCTCTACCAGGACAACATTGAGATTGTGCACTAATCCAATATGTTAGCAAAGAGGTTTCATTCTAGATAAGTATCAATGGAGAGTTGTATAGCACCATGAGATACTTACCCATCACATGCATATTAGTAGTATACTGTCATTAATGCAAACATTCTATCATGCATAATACATCAACTAAATATAAAAAAATGCATAAAAAACAATATCAAGAAATCACAATTGAATACTTATCTTTATTTGTTTCGTGGGTAGACTCCTTCTTGAGCATTTAGCTTCATCAACTTCTTCATTCATAATAGCATCGTTTCTTATCCAAATGTTAAGATGGATAAGAGATTCTTCAAGAGTTGATTTCTTCATATTCCTCATCGCTTGAGGGATCTTCTTTGGATGGTGAGAGCTTAATCTTCAGTTGCTCCCATCTTCTTTTCTCTTATTATGAGTCTAGCTTATTCTTGTGTCTGCTCTTCCCAGAGTCTGTTGAAAGTAATCACTTCCTTCTGGAACACATTCCTTGAATGAATGAATTCCATGATCCTAGGAGGCCATTTAAGGTGGTTATCACAAATTCTGCATTCTCCACTTCTTCTTCTACCACTTCAAGTTGTTCTTTGATTTGAGAGACCCTTGTAAAGTATGACTATATGGTCTCTGCATTCTGGATCTTCACATTCTTGAATTGTTTTCTCAAAGTCATCTTTCGATTTATGTTTTTTCCTTCAAATAGCTTGATCAAGGAATCAAACTTCTCTTTTGGTGTCTTTAGGGAAAACACTTGTGGTATAAGGTGATCCATGATTGAATCAGCAATGATCTTCTTGGCCTTGACCAAGTTCTTCTTGTGTAAGGCTTTTAGCCTCATCTCCCTCTGGAGCTGGAACCTCTCTACTTATGTAGGTGTATAATTCATTTCCTTCAAGAAATAGTGAGATCCTATACTTCCATGCTTGGAAGTTGTCAACTTCACCAAGCTTATCATCAAGTTGATGTGATAGATCTCTTTGAAATGAGAACCTCAAATGGAAATAGCAAAATATTAGATCTTACCGATTTGAGGTGTCCATCCTAGTTTTGGAGCTGGCTATTCTAGGGTTTGTTAGAGAAACCCTAATTTTCAAAACTTGGAATATTTTAGATATTATTGGATAGACATATATACCTATTCAAGGTGAGCTATCCAATGTACTCCTTTTCTAAAAACAGTGGAGGGAAGCTCCTGGAATAGGAAGCCCGAGTTTTCCAATTTATTCTGCAAAAATTCCTGATACTGTTTCTATGGTATCTTCGCAATTACTACTCTTCTATGTCTAAAAATTCACACTGAGGTAGCCTCACTTGTCCCTATTCCAAAACCATAGTTTTTATTATAATTGGTTTCATAAATTGGGACTTATGATCGTTGTCCCAAGGTGACTTGTTTCAGGACTGTTCAGCATAGCAAAGTTGTATGGACTACCACGTGTCCCTGTTTCATATTATAGGTCTAAAACTTCTACCATAGAAAGCACAATCCATGCCATTTCTGGAACATCTTCATAAATTTCATTTGGACCTTTGTAGCCCGAGATATAGCAATTCTCCCCAGGTGTCCTATTTAGGGATGAATCCTGGAAGAGGCTGGAACCCTAACTTGGAGGGATCATATCTCCTAGAATACAGTGAATCTAAGGCTAAAATTTGGACACAGTGTAAATCCAGATTTTATCTTTGGCCTGTGAAAGTTTCAGCTCCTAAGCCTTCTCCAATTATGATATATAGTGAATGTACCCAAACTTATATGTTTTAGTATTTTAGGGTTTTTTCGGCCCAGGGTCAAACTAGGGTTTGACTTTCCCGGAGTTATACCCAACCAACAATATCTACCCAGATCTCTAAAATTAGATTTTCATGACGAGAGAAATCCTATGTCGGGCTCACTCAAAAATTCTTCTTCTGTAAGAAGCCCTAATTTCCCGCACCAAAACTGAAAATGTCTGGAATCAAATTCTACTTCGATAGAAGGATGAGCCCTTCAATAGAGAGTCATCCTAGCATAATTTTCCTGATGGATTGTGGAAAGAGACCCAAAAAGTAAGAATCCCTGGCTTCTATAGATGCACAATGTCTTCTTCTCAGGTTAGCTCTAATACCATGTTAGATTTTTATCATTTAAGAAATATGATCTTAGGATCTTATCTGAGAGAATAAAATGCACAACAATAAACATAAGAGACAAGAGACACGAAGAATTTTCCTTGGGGAAACCATAAAAGAGAAAACCCCGTAACTTCCTTAGAGATAAAATGAGCACCAACGGCAGTAGTAAAACTTGAAAATAGAAAAAATGATCTCCACAAATTTTTCTCTCTCTCACACTTGAGAGAGATTCTCCTCTCTCACTCATGCGCCCCAATGAGTGAGTGTGTGTGTGATAAATAGAGAGACTCACTCTCTATTTATATTCTTTCATTCACTTAATGTCCAATTCAACATGTCATCCCCACTTAACAATTAATTACTAGAGCCGACATCTCTAGGAGAGTCTAATAACCCTAGTGACCCACAACTGTGGGGACTTTTCCCTCCGATCAACAAGGAGGGTTAACCTTGAAACAATTGAGGGGACTATTGCCCCGACTTACAATGGAGGGTTAGCCTCAATGACTTTACATGACTCGGTTACATTATTGAATCTCCCGGTAGGAACATCGGGGCATGACATGACTCAATTACATTATAGATACTTCCCAGAATAAACATCAGGGTACAATACATAAAATATACAAGTGAATACATTCTGAATTTAAAAATACACCAACAATCCTCATCTCCCTCTGGATCTTATGACTTCTTTACTGAAATACTGTTGATCTAAGTCAATTTCTTAAAGGATCACGGAGTTCCTATACATCTTCTGATTTATATTCTTCCCTTCAAATCACTTGGTCAAGGATTCAAACGTCTCTTTAGGTATCTTTAGGGAAGACACTTATGGTATAAGGTGATCCTTGATAGAATCAACAATAATCCTCTTGGCCTTGACCAAGTTCTTCTTGTGTAAGGCTTTTAGCCTCATCTCCCTCTAGTGATTGGAACCTCTCCACTTATGTGGGTGTCCAATTCATTTTCTTCAAGAACCAGTGAGATCCTATACTTCCAGGCTTGTAAGTTGTTAGCTTCACCAATATTGTCATCAATCTAGTGTGATTAGTCATTTTGGAATGAGAACCTCAAATGTAAATGGCAAAAGATTAGATCTTTCCGATTTGAGGTGTTCGTCCTGGTTCTGGATCTGGCTTATCTAGGGTTTGTCAAAGAAACCCTAATTTTCAAAACTTGGAATATTTTANAATATTAGATCTTTCCGATTTGAGGTGTTCGTCCTGGTTCTGGATCTGGCTTATCTAGGGTTTGTCAAAGAAACCCTAATTTTCAAAACTTGGAATATTTTAGATATGATTGGATAGAAATATTTTCCTCCTCAAGGAAAGATGAGCAACATACTCATTTTCCCAAAACTGTGATTAGAACAATAAAATATATGATGCCCTAGTTTTCTTCAATTTATTCTATAGAATTTCCTGATATTTTTTTTTACAATATATGAAAATTAATGCTCTTTTGTGTCTGAAACTTCGCATTGAGTTAGCCTCATCTGTCCTCTTTCCAAGACTGCAGGTTTGGGAAGAATTGGTTTCACCAATTGGGACTTATGAAAATTAATGCTCTTTTGTGTCTGAAACTTCGCATTGAGTTAGCCTCATCTGTCCTCTTTCCAAGACTGCAGGTTTGGGAAGAATTGGTTTCACCAATTGGGACTTATGATAGTTTTCCCAAGGCGACTTATTTCAATACTGTTCAACATAGAGAACTTGTATAGACTGCAACATGTCAGTGTTTCACCTTCGGAGTCTGAAATGTTTACCACATAAATCAAAGTCCATTTCCTATATGGAAAATATTGATAAATTTCATTTGGACCTTCGTAGACTGAGATATAGCAATTTTTCCTAGGTTTCATGTTTAGGGATGAATCCAGGGAGAGGTGGGAACCCTGATTTAGAGAAATNAAAATCTTGATAAATTTCATTTGGACCTTCGTAGACTGAGATATAGCAATTTTTCCTAGGTTTCATGTTTAGGGATGAATCCAGGGAGAGGTGGGAACCCTGATTTAGAGAAATCATATATCCCATAATATAGAGAATCTGAGACTGAAACATTTACATAGGGTACATCAGGAATTTATCTTCATCCTGTAAAAGTTTTGGCTCCTGAGACTTCTCCAATCTCGATATATAGCGAATGCACTAAAATGACGAGTTTTAGTCTTTTAGAGTTTTATGGTCTGGGGCCAAATTAGGGTTTGACTTTCCCAGAGTTTTACCCAACCAAAAATTTCGATATTGGTCTCTAAATTTTGATTTTGAGGAGGAGAGAAATCCTATGTTGGGCTCCCTCAAAAATTCCTCTTCTGTGAAAAGACCTAATTTCCTGCAGTAGTGATAGGTCAAAAACTGAAAATGCCCGGAATCAAATTTTTCTTCGACAGTAAGATGCGCCCTTCATTGGAGAGTTACCCTAGCCTCCTTTTGCTGATGATATATGGAGAGAGACCCAAAAAGTAAGTATCACTAACTTCTGTAGCTGCACAATGTCTNTCTTCTGTGAAAAGCCCTAATTTCCTGCAGTAGTGATAGGTCAAAAACTGAAAATGCCCGGAATCGAATTTTTCTTCGACAGAAAGATGCGCCCTTCATTGGAGAGTTACCCTAGCCTCCTTTTGCTGATGATATATGGAGAGAGACCCAAAAAGTAAGTATCACTAACTTCTGTAGCTGCACAATGTCTTCTTCTCAGGTTAGCTCTGATACCATGTTATATTTTTATCATTTAATCAATATGATCTAGGATCTTATCTGAGCTAATAACATGTGCAACAATAATCACAAGAGACAAGAGACAGAAAGAGTTTTCCTCGGGTAAACCATAAATTAGAAAACCCTGCAACTTCCTTAGAGATAGAATGAGCACCAATAGCAAAAGTAAAACCCAAAACACAAAGATGNGACAAGAAACAGAAAGAGTTTTCCTCGGGTAAACCATAAATTAGAAAACCCTGCAACTTCCTTAGAGATAGAATGAGCACCAATAGCAAAAGTAAAACCCAAAACACAAAGATGATCTTCGACAGCTATTCTCTCTCGCACTTGTGCGAGCTCCTCTTCTCTCACTCGTGCTCTATAGTTGAGTGAGTGTGTGTTTCAAATAGAGAGTCTCACTCTCTATTTATACTAGTTTTCTACTTGACAATTACTTACAGGGGCCGACTTCTCTAGTAGATTCTAATAACCCTAATACCACTCAACTATGGGGACTATTGCCCCAACTTACAATGGAGGGTTAACCTCATTGAATTTACATGAATTGATTATATTAATGATTCTCTCGATAGGAACATCGGGGTACAATGAAATACAATATAGGATATACAAGTGAATACATTCTGAAGTTACAAATACATCAACATTTTGTTATAGTATAAGTATATATAATAAACTTGGATCTAAGATTGGTTCTGGGTCAGCACCCAAGTTTAACTATAATTGAGTCGTTGATTGGTTAAAATATTGTTCTTAGTGCTTCCACTAATTCAATTATTATATATTGGATCAATTGCTATGACATTTAAAGGAACTCATCTTGGTGAAGCTACATCGATTGGTGCAGCTAGACGTTCAATGGTCATAGATCATGAATATATTTATATTGAAGTTAGAAAATCACCTCAGATGTATAGGACTTGCAAGGACTCTTAAATTGTCGAAGGATCAACAACTAGCTATGATGCTTCTAGCTAGGTATCTATGTGGTACTGGTTCTAGTACCTTATTTGTAATTGACGTAGGAAACTAATTTTCCTTTGGCACGCGCTTAACCGTGTTTACTTCAATGGTGTAGCAGGGATAAATATGGTCAAGAGAAAATTCATGCAATTTCTTTGTTGGATCTCTGAATATCAAGGTGCATGGCACCAATATTACTAATTGAAGGTATACAATTTACAAAATTTAATATTCATTGTCAAATTTGCAATTTTCCATGACACAATTAAAAATGACTAATTCATATTCTTCTAGCTAGTCATTTTTTATGTTGTGACTAAATTAGTCGTTNCTGACGTAGGAAACTAATTTTCCTTTGGCACGCGCTTAACCGTGTTTACTTCAATGGTGTAGCAGGGATAAATATGGTCAAGAGAAAATTCATGCAATTTCTTTGTTGGATCTCTGAATATCAAAGCGCATGGCACCAATATTACTAATTGAAGGTATACAATTTACAAAATTTAATCTTCATTGTCAAATTTGCAATTTTCCATGACACAATTAAAAATGACTAATTCATATTCTTCTAGCTAGTCATTTTTTATGTTGTGACTAAATTAGTCGTTTATGTTAGTCATGTTTAACTCTATCACTTATTATCTAGTCATATTTGTTAACTAGTGACTAAATTAGTTGTTAATTTTAGTCATTTATAGTTGGGTCAATCAAAATTTCTCATATTTGATAGTAAATCAC
>LPNX010168579.1:16565-74093 GCA_001517045.1 Pseudotsuga menziesii
AGAATCTTCACGATAGAAATATTGATGATAAGATCACCCTTAACACATTTGTGAAGCTAAACTTGTTGTATTTTGTCACCATCACTATTCATGAAACATAATGTTGTTGGTTTTCATCATCCTATTTTCAAAGTTTTGAGTATGTGCATGAGTTATTTTTTCAGTGCACCAAAAAGACCAACATACCAAGATATTCAATGCATCAAAATGTATCATGCTAAGTCATGTGTCCATATTATAAATAGTTGTAATTATTCAAAACTAAGTTTAGTGTCTCTTTGAAACTTATAT
Organism: Pseudotsuga menziesii; assembly: GCA_001517045.1. Taxonomy (NCBI): domain Eukaryota; kingdom Viridiplantae; phylum Streptophyta; class Pinopsida; order Pinales; family Pinaceae; genus Pseudotsuga; species Pseudotsuga menziesii. The sequence continues at coordinate 16,857 of LPNX010168579.1, forward strand.
ATAGGAATGTAATTAGAGTTTATGGTTGGCATGTATGAGCATGATGAAATAGATTAGAGTTAGGGTTTGAATCTCTTCTTTATTGCACACAATATAAGGAGATTGCATGAACCAATATTATGACTATGACAAGGTTTCCATTGTAAAAATTTTGTGATATACATGGATGAATCTTGTTTGTGATTTAATCTTAATGTTGTGCATGGTTTATTATTATATTGTATTTTCATGCTATATAAGTAAACATGTCTTTGTAATTCTTATCATTCTTGGGTGAGACCTTATCCTCATTTAAATATTGAAAATTCCATTGTCGGTAGGTTATTATTGGTTTACTAGATAAACTATGGTTTATTTTTAGATCCAATAATTAGTCCCATTCCTACAATAGAAGACAAATTTTGGGTGAAGGCGTGAAGTTGGGAAACACTTTTGCTTGTTTTTTGACAAAACAAATTGCAAAATTGTATGTTTCTCAACTTCAACCCCTTCAAACCGATATCTCCCTTAGGAATTTCACCTTGAAGTAAACACAAATGTTTTAGAGAATTGAATTAGCTACGTACTCATATTTAAAAAAAATATTATCGACATATAGTGGGGAAAATTTGACATCCACCAACGACATATACTTTAAAATTTTAAGTATGAATAATAAATTATCTGTGTGCAACACATTTTTCTTAGAGATAGTTATTCATTTTAGGGAGATGAAATGTATACTCATAATATACACTGATTGCACTTGTGCATAGACTATATGTTGAGGATTTTCAGAATTATACACTAATTTTTAATATTTATCGAAATAACATATGTTCAAAAAATGGTGCCTTATTGACACACGTTTTTGTCGTCTCATTTTATTTCAGCTGTGACTCTTATAAAAAAACTAAAAGCACCCTTTTGAAGAGGACACTGCAAGGAACATCCTTGTGCTTTTAAAAAAAAAATTGGCTTCATCATCGTGATGATATTGAATCTTCATTGTCATTGTTTTTTAAGTCACTAATTTTTTTAATGATAAAGTTTAGAAAAAAATAGTAAAAAATAGAAATCCTAAATGAAATTAAAAAAAATTATCTGATGAGAAAGTAGATTGAATGATGAATCTATTGGTATAAACTCCAACAGGTAATTCTCATTTTTTGCAGTGTTTCAACCTTGCTAAAGTGACACATTTCTGAAAACTGCAGAAATGGTGTTGGAAATGTTGACCAAAAACTCTCGGTCGAGAAAATCTCTCGGCCGAGACATTTAAAATATCTCAGGTGAGTCATTTTTGCTCGAAAATTAACCCAAATTTAATTAAAACTCTCGGACGAAAGTTGTTTTAAACTCTCGAACGAAAATTTAAAACATGTCTCGGCCGAGAGTTTTGTCGCATAATGCTCTGAGAATCTTTTAAGGGCCGACACATTAAATTCCCATGATTATGACGCGATTCCACAAAATCTCGGCCGAGAAGTGTATATTTTGCCTCTCGGTCGAGATAGTTTTCATCAATTTCTCAATCAAGAATTGCATATCTACATTTCAGCCGAGAGTTTGCAAATCCCTTGTTCAACTAAGAGTTTGCAAATCCCTTGTTCAACCGAGCGTTCGCATATATATATTGTAGACGAGAGTTCACAAATTAGCCAATATTTCACATTATCCAAGTTCTTAACGCCACAAAGTCATTTTTCTTATCAAGGTATTTTCTTTAACCCTTGGTTTGGAAGGTTGTTATTTTTGTCATCAAACACCTTTTATGAAAACTAAGACTATGGGGAGATATCCTTCTTGACAAGCTAGATCATGCTAGTTTCATATTATTTTTATCATTCACCCATTAGGTACGAAAGGAATTTTCTCAAGGCCACCTGATCCTGTTTCCCAACACTTAGTCTTTTTCAGGACTTTCTCCAAAGTTTATCCTGAAACACTATTTTGGTAGATCCATAACTTCTTCCTCAGGCACTTTCAAGTCGATGTGAAGATGTGGTTGTTGGTTATGGAGCCTAATCTTCCAGATCCAGAGATATTATTTAGTTGTGATTGTAACCCAGGAATACTGTACACTCATTCCCCCTGCCTTGGGGTTCAGGGGCGGAGCCCCCGAGAATTTGTTTTTGGGATGTGTGTTGGCCAACAGTTTTGCAGACCCATGGTATTGGGTTAACCCTAGGACTTTCCCATTGTATTTCCCCTTTAAAAGAAAGCATTGTAAAACGACTGAGTATGGTATTGTATTGTATTGGAAGAGAGACTGTGAGAGCGTGAAGAGGAAGTGCAGCGGTTTTGCTGCAGGGTGGATCCCTTCATCTTTCTGGACTGTAATAAAAGGACTGGCAATTTCTTTGTGGATGCAGCCCATCGTTTGGATGAACCACATTATATTTGTGTCTCTCTGTAATGTTTTAATGTGTTTTGCATCTTGTTTATTGATTTAACTATATATCTGTTATTGCTCCGCGGTCCTGTTTTCTAACAATTGGTATCATAGCCAAAAGGTCTATTTGGTTGGTAAACTCGCAGGAAAGAAGGGTTCCTGGTTCGAGTGGGAGCAATGGCAGAAGAAGGAAAGTTTAGGGTCGAGAAATTTAACGTCCAAAACTATCAGTTATGGAATATGCAAATGGAGGACTATCTGTACCAAAAGGATATGTACCTGCCGTTGGGCAGAAAATCAAAACAACCGGTGGCTATGAAGGATGAAGAATGGGAGGTTCTTGATAGAAAGGCACTAGCAACAATACGGCTGTGCCTGGCTTCGTCGGTGGGCTTCAATATTTCAAAAGAAAAAACAATAGAGGGTATGATGAGTGAATTGAGTAAGCTCTACGAAAAACCCTCAGCTTCTAACAAGGTATTTTTAATAAAGTGTTTATTTAATATGAAGATGCCGAAAGGTGGATCTGTTGCTGACCATTTAAATGAGTTTAATACACTTACCAGTCAGTTAAGTTATGTTAAAGTGAACTTTGATGATGAGGTTAGGGCTCTTCTAATCTTGTGCTCATTGCCAGAAAGCTGGAATAGCTTGGTCATGGCTATAAGTAACTCTGTCCCTAGTTCAAACACTCTTAAGTTTGATGATGTTGTTGGTGTTATTCTTAGCGAGGAAATGCGAAGAAAAAGCACAGGTGAGACATCAGGTAATGTGTTGACCATGGAGAGCAGAGGGAGACAAAACGAGAGAGGAAGGAGCCCAGGAAATCGTGGCAAGTCTAAGAAGGGAAGATCCAAGTCCAGATTCGGAAAAATAGAGTGTTGGAACTGTAGTAAGAAAGGACATCTGAAGAACAGAGCTCCTAAGAAAAAAGGAGATAGACAGTAAGAGACTACTCAGGAAGCGAATGTAGCAGGTGATGTGTTGCAAGATGCTTTGATTCTTGCATTAGATAATACTAGTGATTACTGGGTAGTAGATTCAAGGGCTTCATGTCATGCTACACCCCATAGGAAATTCTTTCATGATTATGTTCAAGGTGATTTTGGGCATGTGCTATTGGGGGATGATGAACCATGTAAAATTGTTGGAAAGGGTAAGATACGGATTAAGTTAAATAATGGAAGTGAATTCCTACTAAAGGATGTAAGGCACATTCCTGCTATGAAAAGAAATATGATCTCAACAGGGCATTTGGGAGATAGCGGTTGTTTGTCTACGTTTGGAGAAACATGGTGGAAGATCACTAAAGGATCAATGGTAATTTCAAAAGGAGATAGGATAGGTACGTTATATTTATGTCCTCATAATATTAATTATTCTATCTTTGTAGCTTCCACGGAAACAGGTGCGGCGTTGTGGCATCATAGGCTTGGCCACATGAGTGAGAAGGGGATGTAGATTCTCCACTCAAGGAAACTGCTTCCTGATCTGAAGCAGGTAAGTTTGGAATTCTATGAGAACTGTGTTTATGGAAAACAGAAGAGAGTTAGATTTCCCAGGGTTGTGAAACAAAAGAAGAGTGAAAAGTTAGAGCTTGTCCATACAAATGTATGGGGACCATCTCAGGTACAATCTCTTGGTGGCTCTCGTTATTATGTTACTTTTATTGATTATGCAACTAGAAAAACTTGGCTTTATTGCATTAGACAAAAATATGATGTGTTTGATACTTTTAAGAAGTGGAAAGCTTTGGCTGAGAATGAGATAGGAAAAAGGTTGAAATGTCTCAGATCTGATAATGGAGGCGAGTACTGCAGCAAGGAGTTTGACAGTTATTGTTCACACAATGGGATTTGCAGAGAGAAGACAGTCCCTGGAACACCCCAAGAAAATGGTGTGTCAGAAAGGATGAACAGAATGATCATGGAGCGTGCAAGGTGTATGAGATTGCATGCAGGGTTTCCCTTACAGTTTTGGGCTGATGCTGTAAAAAATGTTGTTTATTTAATAAACAAAGGGCCTTCAAGTGCTTTGGATGGTGGCATTCTAGAGGAGGTATGGACAGGTAAACAGGTAAAATAGTCATTTCTGAGAACTTTTGGATGTGAAGAATTTGTCCATATTGATAAAGATGATATAAAAAATATTGAGGCTAAATCCAAGAAATGTACCTTTATTGGATACGTGATTGATGATTTTGGTTATCGCTTATGGGATCTTAAAAATCACAAAATCATTAGAAGTAGAGATGTAGTATTCAATGAAAAGGTCATGTACAAAGATCAGTTGCAGGGAAAGAAAGAAGAAAAAGAAAACATAGAGTACACAGTGCTTGATGAAATCAAAGAAAATGAAGTTCCAAAGGCACCAGAAAATCAAGAGCAACAGCAGGTACCTGAAACTCCTGCAACTGTAAGAAAGTATACGAGGTTAAGTAGACCCCCTGAACGATTCTCTCCTTCACTGTATTATTTATTGATTACTGATTCTGGTCAACGAGAATGTTTTCAAGAAGCAATGCAGGTAGAAACTAGAAACAAGTGGGAGCAAGGCATGGATGAGAAGATGGACTCATTGGTAAGAAACCAGACTTGGGATCTGGTTAAGTTTCCTACAGAAAAAGGGCATTGCAGAATAAATGGGTTTACAGGCTGAAGGAAGAAGATGGAGGAAACAAGTGGTACAAGGCTAGACTTGTTGTAAAGGGTTTTGCACAAAAGAAAGGTATAGGCTTTAATGAAATATTTTCTCCTATTGTTAAAATGACTTCTATTAGAACTATTTTAAGTCTAGTGGCGGTAGAAGATTTGCATCTTGAATAGTTAGATGTAAAAACGGCCTTTCTCCATGGGGATTTGGAGGAAGAGGTTTATATGCAACAACCACAAGGGTATGAGGTCAAAGGGAAGGAGAATTTGGTTTGCAAATTGAAGAAGAGCTTGTATGGCCTGAAGCAAGCTCCAAGGCAGTGGTATTTAAAATTTGATAAGTTTATGACATAACAAGGTTATGATAGATGTCATTCTTACCACTTTGTTTATTTCAAGAGGTTAGATAACGGAAGATATATTATCTTGTTATTGTATGTGGATGACATGCTTGTTGCAGGGTCTAACATGGAGGATATAAATGTGCTCAAAAGAAAACTAGCTAAATCATTTGCGATGAAGGATTTGGGTGCTGCAAAGCAAATCCTTAGTATGAGAATAACAAGAGACAGGAAAAATCGCAAATTGACATTGTCTCAAGGTGAGTACATAGAAAAGGTGTTGCAGAGGTTTAGAATGCAGAATGCAAAACCAGTCAGTACACCTTTGGCGATCCATTTCAAACTAAGCAAGGATATGTGTCTAGAGACACAGGAAGAGATAGATTACATGTCCAAGATTCCCTGTTCATCAGCAGTTGGGAGCTTGATTTATGCTATGGTGTGCACAAGACCGGATATTGCACATGAAGTGGGAGTTGTGAGCAGGTATATGAATAATCCAGGTAAAGAGCATTGGAAAGCAGTACAGTGGATTCTCAGGTATTTGAGAGGTACCACTTCTCATGCATTATGTTTTGGAGGTTCAGACACTATTCTATAGGGATATGTTGATGCAGATATGGCTGGTGATAAAGACAACAGGAGGAGCACCACAGGGTATGTTTTTACTGTAGGTGGCACAACAGTAAGTTGGATTTCAAAACTACAACAAGTTGTTGCACTTTCAACAACGGAAGCAGAGTATGTTGCTGCTACAGAGGCTAGTAAGGAGATGATTTGGTTGCAGAGGTTCATGGAAGAATTGGGTAAGAAGGAGGAGAATATTAGGTTGTACAGTGATCTCCAGAGTGCCATTCATCTTGCAAAGAACTCAACCTTTCATTCAAGGACTAAACATATACAACTCAAGTACCACTTCATAAGATTTGTTCTAGATGAAGAACTGTTAAAACTAGAAAAGATACACACTAGCCAGAATCCTACGGACATGTTGACAAAGGGAGTAACCAAAGAAAAAATGAGTTCCTGCTCAGTTTCTGTTGACCTTCAAGCATGAAGGTGAAAATAAGAAATTTTCTAAGTCTGAGGTCCAGAGCATAGTCCAGCAAGTGCAGTAGCGGTGGAGTTGCTGTGATCAGTCTCCAAGTGGGAGATTGTTGGTTGTGGATCCTAATATTCCAAATCTAGAGATATTATTCAGTTGTGATTGTAACCCAGGAGTACTGTACACTCATTCCTCCTGACTTGGGGCTCGGGGGCAGCGCCCCCGAGAAATGGGGGTTCGGGGGCGGAGCCCCTGAGAAATTGTTTTTTGGGATGTGTGTTGGCCAATAGTTTTGCGGACCCATGGTATTGGGTTAACCCTAGTATTTTCCCATTGTATTTCCCCTATAAAAGAAAGCATTGTAAAACGACTGAGTATGGTATTGTATTGTATTGGAAGAGAGACTGTGAGAGCGTGAAGAGGAAGTGCAGCGGTTTTGCTGCAGGGTGTATCCCTTCATCTTTCTGGACTGTAATAAAAGGATTCGAAATTTCTCTGTGGACGTAGCCCATCATTTGGGTGAACCACGTTATATTTGTGTCTCTCTGTAATGTTTTAATGTGTTTTGCATCTTGTTTATTGATTTAACTGTATATCTATTATTGCTCTGCGGTCATGTTTTCTAACAGTGGCCAAGTAGAAAAAACACCCATCCACACAATGACCATATGGTGCGGTCATTTTCTTCAACCCACAATCTATGGCGGGAATTTCCCTAAGGTCACTTAGGAATATTTGCTACTTTGGTGTAAAAGCAACTTGAACCCCTGTTTTGGCAAGTTGTTAATTTTGTCATCAAACACCTTCTCTGAAAACTAAGACTATGGAGAGATATCCTTCTTGATGAGATAAAGCATGGTAGTTTCATATTATTTTTATCATTCACCCATTAGGTACGGTGGGAATTTTCCCAAGGCCGCTTAAACCATTTTTCCAACACTTAGTCATTTTTAGGACTTTCACCAAAATTTATCCAGAAACCCTATTTTTGCATATCCATAATTTTTTCTTCAGACATGCTTAATGAAAACTGAGATCATGTTTAGATATAAAAATCAATAGACTACATATTTACCATATGTTGTGGGCATTTACTTTAACCTATGATTTATGGCGGGCATTTTCCTGAGACTACTTAGGTAATTTTACTTTCTCTAGTGCAAAACCTTGTTTTGGCATACCTATAATTTTTTCCTCAGAAGAGATTAAGGAAACTTGAGACCATGAATATATATCCACTTCAACAAGCTATAGCATGGCATCATGGTGTGGGAATTTTAGTCAAACTCTGAATTATGGAGGGCATTCTCTTAGAGTAGTTTTGACTCATTTTTCCATACTTAGTCAATTTCCAAAGTTTTGAAAAACTTGCAATTCTTTTCCAGAATGATGTCAGGTTTCAACACTGACTTAATGGTAGCACTAGGACACAATCATGTTTCTTTCCAGCCTCATCACACATGCCACACCATCATACTTTCCATGTCATCAAGTTTCCTTTGTCATTCAAATTTGTCTTTCACTGAGTTTTTCCCTATCATCATGTCCTTGCTTATTCATTTTTCATTACTAAACTCCTTTGAAATCAATGACAACCACATTCAACAATTTGGTAAATTTTTCGTACAAGAGTGCTTAGCATATTACTCTTGTTGGATCTTGTTGTTTTCATTTTTTCAACATGTATTTAACTCTCAATTCTCATATATGTTCATGCATTGGATTTTAGGTTATTAATTCCTTCAATATGGGAAATCGAAGTAATCATGAAAGAAAATATGATTGCACCAGAACTGGTGGAGAGGCAAAGAAAGAGATAAAGCGTGAAAACATGAGAAAGTTAAGAGGAAAAAGAGCAATGGAAAGAAACGTGGAGGCACTTGGCGGTGACGAAGAAATGAAAAATGTGAACCTCGCACATGGTGGTGATGAAGGAATGGAAATTGTCGAGGAACACGTTGATGAAAGAAATGAAGAACATGGAAGTGATGAGGAAATGACAAATGTGGAGCAAAATATGGGTAGCGTTGATATTGAGACCATGATTGGTGAGTAAATAATTTTTATATGTTTATAATTTACTTTATAATATATATATATATATGTGTGTGTGTGATTTTAAGGTTCACAATTAGATAAATTTATATTTATTTTTATGTAGGGTTGACATCCAACATACAACATCCTACCACACTTACCAATTCATAGAGATTAATTAGAAGTTGCAACAATATCGTCATTGACGATACGTTTTTGGAGAATATGGATTCAAGTAAAATTGAAGAAATGGGACCTCCGATGCCTGATCATACAACTCGTTCTAGAGAAAAAAAATATAGTCAAAGAATATTTTGAAGGTATTTCTGTCATAGAACAAGCTCAATTATTAAATAAATTGTTAAAGCGAAAATGTCTAAGAAATGCAATGACATTATTGGGCATTCAAAATGTCAAAGAGGCTAAATCAAATGAGATTGTATCACAAAATATGACATCGGTCCTTGCATCACTTGCAAAAAAACGATCTCATAATTACATGGTTTCTCGTAAAGCTATTATAATAGGGTTTGTGGAAAAAAACACTGTAAATAGTCGTTTGTTGTCTATGACTGCAAGAATGTTAAAAAAATAAAAAAAAAGTTTATGAAAGCATAAAAACTTTAGGGTTCAATTAGATGAGGATGATGAAGTTGCATATTGGGATTTTATCTGTAGGCAACCTTATCAAGATAGACTTCTAGATAATGTGAGGGACAGGGTGAAAGAGTTTTGGCATTTAAACTCTCGTGTCTTACCAAATGAAAAGGATGTTGTGTGACATTGTATATTGAAAGGAAACTATGAAACTCATGCCAAACACATAACAGAGATCACTCAAGTGGAAATGTTCAAAACTTTTATGGAGAGTAATGTTGATGTGAAGATTGTCCTTAGCACATTTGTGAAGCTTAAACCATGGTATGTTAGGCCCACCGTTGTTTGTGACACATGTTGTTGTCGATACCATGTAGAATTCGAATTATATTATGAGACATTTATAAATTTTGGCATGCAGTGTTGGCCAAATAACCCCCTCCTGCGAGTGTTCACGAATTTTTATCTAAAATATTATGTGTGCAAGAGAATGATCAAGTATTTTATAAGAAACAATGCTTCGGAGGTAAAAAAAATGTGAGGAATGTTCCGATTTGTCCCTTTTTAATGCTAACTACCATATTGATGCAAACGATCCTAAATTATCAAATCATATTGTGAAATGGAAGAGATATGATTATTTTGATTATACTCCTGTTACAGATTCAACGACAACATCAAGAAAGCTTAATTTAGTTCAAAGTGATATCTCTTTGACAGATTTTATGAATTTGTTCAGGGATCAAATATATAAATATATCAAGCACTCTCACTCAGCACGATGGAAGGACTTATAGTTCAAGCAATCACGAGATTTATTTTGAAAAGAAACAATATTATCCATTGTCGATTTTGTTGAAAATTACACTTTCACTCCGCAAAAGGAGATACAAAGTAAGTATTATTATTCAAATCAGGTATCTATACTTGTTCATATTATTTATAAGCATGCAGAGCTTGATGTCGATGGTTTTGATAGCAATGAAAATAATCGTGAAGTGATTAAGGAGTATCATTTATACATCAGTGATGATTGTACACATGATACATGCTCTTTCCAGCATTGTTTTGGTATGCTTTATAAATAATTATCAAGATGAAGGGTCACTTTTAAAGAACATTGGGTGTGGTCATATGGTTGTGCTGGTCAGTTTAAATCAGCGTGATCATTCTTATGGTTGTATCGCCTTCATAGAAACATGGATGTTCTCCATGTTGAATTATTGTAACTTCGAAGAGTGTTCACTTACTGTACCCCGATGCTCCTATCGAGAGAATCATTTGTATTTCATTGTACCCTGATGTTCCTATCGGGAGAATCATTATTAGGTTAGTAGAGAGTCATGAGGAAAACCCTCCATTGTAAGTCAGGTCATTAGCACCCACCATAATATAATAATATGATGTTTTGAGTCTCCCTAGAGAAGTCAGCCCAGTCAAGTTTAGTGGGGCCTACTTAGTTGAGTAAAAAGTCAAGCAAACGAAAGAATAGAAATAGAAGTGAAGCGCTCCTCATTTGAACACACAGACACACTTGTGTATCACATGAGAGAGAGAGAGAGTATTTTATGCAAGGAGGAGAAGGACCAGTTTGAATTATTGTCTTTTATCTTTTTGATAATCTATATTGAGGAATCTTTTCTTGCTAGGCTTTTTCCTTTAGGGTTTTCCCAGGGTAAATTTGTGTTGATCTTGTGATATTGTTTCTTTCAGTGATCTATATGCTATGATTATTGTGAAATTGAATTGAATGTTGATAATATAGCTTATAATTTTGAATCTTAACATGGTATCAGAGCTAACCTGAATAGGACAACTTTCACAAGGTGAAAAATCCCTCTCTCCCTCTTCGACAAGAAATCAGGGTTTCAGAGAAATTTAGATTTTTGAAGATCTGTTTGCATGGAAAGTTGGGCCCTCCTAAAGCACATCTATTGAGAATGAGATCGAATTTTTTGAGTGGGTAGATCTCTAGAAAATTCAAGCCCTAGTTTGACACTGGACCAGAAAAGTATAGAAATCCAGAAAACCAAAAAAATGCACTGCAGAATTTCGCAAGTCAATTTTGAAAGCTGAAGACTTGAGATCTCCAGAAACCAAGCACACCAGTCAAATCACCTCATTCAAGCACATCTCCTGGTAAGATCAGTTTCTCATTTTCAAGAATTTCATTTTTTTGTGATGTCCTGACAAGATGGCCCCAAGCACCAAGCTTGAGGACAAACTAGAAGGCATAGATAATTTTTTAGCATGGAAATACAGAATTGGCCTCATTCTCAGGGAGAATGATCTTGAAAAATATATCAAGGAAGAAGTTGTGGAACCTGAAGAGGTTGAAGATAAGGAGAAGAACAAGAAGGATCTGATTAAGGCACAAAGGATTATTGCTAACTCTATCAGGATCACTACAAGTGTCATACAAGAAGACTTCGAAAGATATGTATGATTCCCTAGAAAGCATGTATGAAGGAATAAACATCAACAGAAAGATGAACCTAAGAGCTCAATTGAAGAGCCACAAGATGAGTCATCGAGAATCCATCCAGGACTATTTCATAAGGGTCTCCCAATTCAAGGAACAACTAGAAGCAATTGGAGACAACCTTGATGAATATGAGTTGGTTATGACTGCTCTCAATGGTCTCACTAGAACCTGGGATTCATTCATCCAAACTATGTGTACCAGAAAGGAAAGCATGAAGTTTGATATTGTATGGGAAGATTGTATTCAAGAGGAGGCTAGAGTGGCCAATAGAGAAGCTCTACTGAAGGAAGATGATCAAGCCCTAGCCACCCATACCAAGAGAATAAGAATTCAACCCAACTTCAAGAAGGGAAACCACAAGGAGTCTCAACCTCCCACAAGGTTTCAAAAAAAAAGAGAAAGTCTCCCAAAGAGGGACTACTCCAACTTTCAATGTTTTCATTGTGATAAGGTAGGACACATTGCCAAAAATTGTCCTTTGAAGAAAGAAGAATACAAGAATAGGAACAACAACAAAAGACATCATGGACTTCTAGCTGAGGATGAGGATGAAGAAGAAGAAGAAGAAGGACCTAAGAGAAAGCAAGAAAGAGAAGAAGATGCAAAAGAATATGTACTATTCTCATCACTCTCTAGGTCTGTAACACCTGGAGAAGACACATGGCTTATTGATAGTGGTGCTTCAAAGCACATGATGGGACAAAAGAAAATTCAATCAAAACTTGAAGAAAGGAACTCTCCTGAGAAAGTATCTCTAGGATATGACTATCAATATCCAATCAAAGGAATTGGTGAAGCAAGCTACAAGCTTGATTCAGGAAACCCCCTGAAGATGAAGGAATTTTTATTTGTACCAAGTCTAAAGAAGAACTTACTTTCTATCTCAGCATTAGATAAGAAAGAATATAGAGTTGCATTCATAGATGGACAAGTACTCATGTGGCCCAAAGGAAAGTCAATTGAAGATGCAGTTGTCATCGATGAAGAAGAAGGAGGCCTATATAAAATCAACGGACATTTAGAAACAACCCTTGTTCATGAGACCACTAACCCTAGTGAGCTGTGGTATATGATGCTTGCCCACATAAATTACAAAGCACTACCTCATGTGAGAAAAGTAGTGATGGCACTACCAAACTTGAATATCAACCATGAAGGCATTTGCAAAGGATGTGCAATAGGAAAGAATATCAAGAAGTCATTTCCAAAGAGTGAAACAAAAACTAAAGGTATGTTGGAATTAATTCATTCAGATGTATGTGGTCCAATTTCCTCCACATCCCTTGGTGGTTTTGATTACTCTATTACATTTATTGATGACTATTCAAGAAATACGTGGATATACTTCTTGAAAGCAAAGAACGAAGTGTTTGAAATATTCAAGGAATTCAAATCCTTGATAGAAAACCTTTCAGACAAAAGAATCAAGACACTTCGATCAGACAATGGCGGAGAATATACTTCAAAATAATTTGAATCTTTTTGTAAAGATGCTGGAATCAAGAGGGAACTAACTACTCCCTACAATCCTCAACAGAATGGTGTTGCAGAAAGAAAGAATAGAATCATCATGGAGGCAGTAAAGACAATGATATATGATCAAGATCTTCCAATGCATCTATGGGAAGAAGCAGCAAGAACTATTGTCTATGTACAGAATAGAATATCTCACAGTTCCCTTGGATTCAAGACTCTAGAAGAGATGTTCACAGGAAAGAAGCCTGAGGTAAGTCACCTCAAGATATTCAGTTGTCCAGTATAGTTTCACATACCAAAAGAGAAAAGAACCAAGTTGGACCCTTCCGGAAAGAAGGAATATTTGTTGGATACTGTGAAGTATCCAAGGAATTCAGAATTTACATTCATGGATTCCATTATATGGAAATCAGTAGAGATGTAACATTTGATGAAGAAGCAGCTCTCAAGAGATCCATAAAATGTCAACATGAAGAAGTATATGAGGAAGATGCTCCTCCCAGAAATGCAGAGGCTACATTCCTCCCTGAAAATGAAGCACCTGAAGATCATGATATGACAGAACCACAAGAACCTCCCACAATGGAGATTATCACGAAAGAGAAATTATGCCTGGGTAAGAGAAATTATACAAGAAGCAGAAAGTTATGGAGCTCCATAAGGCTCCAGAAGGATAAGCAAAAAACTGAAGCCATTTTCCAACTATGTAGCTTTGATGTGTGATCTTGTAGATCAAGAACCTACAACCTATGAAGAATCTATACAAAATAAAGAATGGGAAGAAGCAATGATGGAATAATACCAGTCAATAATGAAGGATGATGTGTGGGACATAGTTCCCAAACCAAAAGGCAAGAGTGTGGTATCTTCCAAGTGGTTTTACAAGATAAAACATGCAGATGACGGAAGTATAGATAAATACAAAGAAAGATTTGTGGCTAGAGGTTTCTCTCAGAAAGAGCCTGAATTGATTATGAAGAAATATTTGCACCAGTAGCAAGGTATACTTCGATTAGAGCCATCATGGCATTTGCATCCATGATGAAATGGAACTTACACCAGATGGATGTGAAGACAACCTTCCTGAATGGTGTGATTGAGGAAGAAGTATACATAGAAGAGCCACAAGAATTCGAAGTTGAAGACAGATGAACTCACGTATGCAAGTTGAAGAAAGCCTTGTACGGCCTGAAGCAATCTCCTAGAGCTTGGTATGGAAGGATAGATAGTTTCCTGACGAGATTGGACTTTACCAAGAGTAAAGTCGACCCTAACATTTACTTCAAGGTTATAGATGATGAACCTGTCATACTATTACTATATGTGGATGACCTATTTCTGACAGGGAATGAGAAACATATTAAAGAATGCAAGAAGAAGCTCGCTGAGGAATTTGAGATGAAAGACCTTGCATTAATGCACTATTTTCTAGGTCTGGAAGTGTGGAAAAGTTCAGAAGGAATCTTTCTCAATCAGGGAAAGTATGTAGCAGAAATTTTGAAAAGATTTGACATGTTGGAATGTAAATCCATGGCCACACCCATGGATACCAACCTAAAGTTGCTAGCTGATGAATCATCAAAATTAGTGGATGTAAATCAATACAGACATATCATTGGGTTGTTGATGTATCTAACAAATACCAGACCAAAAATTTGTTTTGTTGTGAACACCTTGAGTCAGTATCTAGTTCAACATAGACGTGTTCACCTGGTAGCTGCAAAACATGTGATGAGATATCTGAAAGGAACTATAGACTTTGGTCTATACTGTGATGGAAACCATGATTACAGATTGTCTGGCTATACAGATGCATATTGGGTTGGAAGTGTCTCAAATAGGAAAAGTACATCAGGTGGATGTTATTGTCTGGAGTCTGCTATGATTTCATGGTTTAGCAGGAAACATCCCAGTGTTTCTCTTAGCACAGCTGAAGCTGAATACATAGCAACTTGCTCTACTAGTTATGAAGCCATATGGATTTGGAAGCTGATGTCAGGTCTATTTAACCTGGAGTTGGATACCACAGTAATTCTATGTGATAACCAGAGTTGTATAAAGATGACAGAGAACCCATTGTTCCATGATAAATTGAAGCACATAGAACTATGGTATTTCTACATTCGAGATATGATACATAAGGGAGCCATAAAGCTCCAGTATGTGAGTACCTATGAGCAAGTTGTTGATGTGTTGACAAAGCCTCTGTCTCGAATAAAGTTTGAATAATTTCTAGACAAGCTTGGTATTGTTTGAAAAGACCTTCCCCGAAATGGGAAGTAGTGATGTTGCAGTGGGATCGTATCATCCCTAGACACCTGTCCTAAAGTCATCCGTAGACTTCTGTCTCTAAGAAAGAAGTAGGATTGTATCATCCCTGGACACTTGTCCTAAAGTGATCTAGAGACTTTGGTTTTCAAGAATGTGGGAGGATTGCATCATCCTTGGACTTAAGTCCTAAAGTGATAGGGAGTGATTATCCCGTAATAGTATCCGGTGACTTCGGACTTCGAGAATTGGTAGGATTGCATCATTCTTTGACCTATGTCCTAAAGTAATAGGGAGTGATTATCCTGTAATAGTATCCGATGACTTCGGTCTTCGAGAATGTGGTAGGATTGCATCATCCTTGGACCTATGTCCTAAAGTGATAGGGAGTGATTATCCCGTAATAGTATCCAGTGACTTCGGTCTTCGAGAATGTGGTAGGATTGCATCATCCTTGTACGTAAGTCCTAAAGTGATAGGGAGTGATTATCCCGTAATAGTATCCGGTGACTTCGGTCCTCGAGAATGTGGTATGATTGTTGGGTATATGTTATATTATTTGCATGTCTGTATGGAGGGGAGGTGCACATGTCAGCGTTGCAGCTCGGCGATCCCAAAGGCACCTTCGACGGAAATGGGTTATTTATAGATTTTATGGCTATTTATAGTTGTTTGTGGCTATTTTTAGAAGTTGTCTAAAAATATGTAACTTAATCCTGGTTAAGGGATTGGAGTCTTTTTCTAATCCAGGTTAACGAATTAGGGTATTTGGATGTTGCGGAATACCTATATTTTGTATTGTGAGGATCTCATAATGTAATGAAGAGAAAATAGGAGGTGTGGCTCCAAAGTTTTCTGGTTTTCCCGGTTAAGGGTTTCCAGGGTAAATCTTTGTGTTTATTGAATTCAATGAAGCGCTAGTAAAACAGAAGCTCGACCAAATTGTGAGCGTAAAGACAAAAAACTCATCCAGAATAGCGTCTGCTAAACCCAAAAGAAATGGTGAAGCGAAAATCCACAATATCATCGAGAATGAGTTTCCTGAATCGAGATAAATGAATCGCGGGCAAGGACAGTAAAATCCTGTAAAAAAATCGCCCGGACTGGTGGTTTAGGACAATAGATGGAAGAGTACAGAATACACACAAACCATCTGTCAGAAAAACACAGTAAACGCCAACTGCAAAGAACAACCCGCAACTGGCAACCAATCCATCAATCCATTCACTTGCAGCAAATGTCATAACACACAGGATACTAGTGGTCTATAGGGCAGAAGTTCACCTATTGAGATGGCAGAATTGGGGACCCAAATAAAATGCATTAGCTAAACACCAACTCCAAAGAACAACCTGCAACTGCCAATCAATCCATCAATCCATTCACGTGCAGGAACGGTCATAACACAAAGGACACCACCAGTGTGCAGGACAGAAGTTCGCGAATCGAGATTGCGGAATCGGGACCCAACTAAAACGAAGAAGAAAATAATTCTCATTGATCAGCACAACACTTGTCCACGATCCATTGGCTAATCCGAAACGACACCTGTCAAAGTGTGAATGGCCAGGGAGACGAGGAATCTTTGAGACTGCGTCTCCATAGGGAAAACACCTTCAACGTAAATATATGTTATAAAATATGCATGATTTGTATGTTAAATATACATTTATTAGTGTATACGGAATACTTTAAATAAATTATTAAAAGTTTTCCTAACAATTATATTTCTTCACAATTACCTCTCAATATTGGGTGAGAACAATGTGTCCACCGAGTAAGATATATATTTAATATATATTATAAAGAAGCATTATTTGTATGTTAAATATACATTTATTAGTGTATACGGAATACATTAAATAAAATTATTTATTATTTTATTTTTTATAATTAATATTTATGGTGATTGTTTACATTTATTGTGATTATATAATTATTATTTTTTTAAAATATTTTATAAATAAATAACAAAAACATTAATAATATTAATATACTATGTTTGGGGAGGTAGGTGCGGGAGGGGTCATCATTGACTTTGGAATACAAATAGTTAAGACCTTTGCTTGGGGCCTTGGACACAAAACAAACAATGAGGCGGAATGGTTGGTGATCCTACAAGGCCTTGAAATGGTAGATCGAGGATCCATCTCAAATCTCCTTGTCTTTGGGGACTCCCGCCACGTCATCCTAAAGATGCGTTCGAGTTACTCCACTGGATCCATCAATTGCAGAAAGTAATATGATAGAATATCTCATCTAATCATCCCCTCTTGCACCTCGTTTTTCCATATTCCCAGATCGAACAATGCCCACGCAGACAGCCTGGCCAATAAAGGGGCCTCACTTCCCCAAGGTTCTATGTTACTCAACGATCAAGGGGTTGTTCTTAAGTTTATTCCTTAACTTGTTCTCGACCCTCCTTCATGCTCTCGACCCTCTCTCTCATGCACCCAACCCTCCTCTTTGCAAGTCTTGTCGCTTTGATTAATGCGGTCCTCCTTGGCCAGATCCGTGGCCTTCTCTTTGACGTGTGGCCTCATGTCCATCCCTTCCTTAACTCCCCGTCCTTCCCTGCGTTAACTCTCATCCTTCCTAGCCTTAACTTCCCGTCCTCCCCCTCCATGATCGCCAGCTCCTCCACATGCGGCATGCACTCTTGTCTTCTTTTGAACGTCTCTCCCCCTCATTCTCCTCATTTGGATACTTCGCTAGATGGTTGTGAGTTCCACCTTGCTGGTTTATCCTGCCTCTGCTTACACTCCTTGCTGCTCCCATGTTTGTTGTTGAAACCTTTCATCGATGGCACAGAGCTCTCGGGCCTTTGTTTGAACTCTCTACCTCTCGTGCGCTTGGATTTGAAACCTTCTGTCGAAGACAAAGAGCTCTCCTACGTAGGCTCCCCCACAGCTCTCTCGGTGATAGAAGTGGAAAGGCACGTTGTAACCTCCTCCACGGTCACAGCCGAAGTCGTTAACGGCTCTCTGCATTGTGCAGTGGCTCTTGCCGCAGACAGTATTACGCCCTCCCCTTCAGTTCTGACCTTTTGCAGAGCTCTCGTCGATCAGGTTTCTCCACGACTCGTAGGAAATACAATGGAAAGCAAAGGTTCGATTTCTGGGTACTCCAACCTTAAGGTAGGTCAGGATGACCTCAAGCTCAACATTCGCAGGCTCGTAGATTATGTTCCAGTGGGTATCTCAAACAACAGGGAGATGGCTTCGGATGTGAAACATCTAGTTTCTCGCATGCGGCATGTATCCTACCAAATCCGCTATTGTGACTACCACATAGATGATCATGACAGAGACCTTAGAGAGTTGATGGGTACGGTTAATTTCATCAAGGAAGACCTTCAGAAGCTTGTCCAGATGAACCACTGCAGCCATTGCCAATATCATCCTGGAGAAGGAGCTCAACCAGCCTGTGGGGTTCCGAGGCAAACCAAAATGATTCCCACTGCTTAGTTTATGTTTTTTTGTATTATCTTGAACCAGCAGTTCATATGCATATACTCTACTTCAGTTATAGTGCACAGTAGGAAATATCATGTCGGCTTTAGAAGGTTTTCATCTCACATAGCAAATTTTGTAAATACTCTATCTCAACTTTCTTTTTTCAGTTTTCCAATATCATTATACTAAATGACCCTTTTTAATTATATAAAATTTTGAGTTTCTGTTAAAAAATAATATTAATATACTCTGTATACTCATTAATACAAGATTGTACAATATCAATAACTTATCAATCTTATCCCAACCACTTTCATGGAATTTAACTAAAATTACTTTGAAAAACCATCTGAAAACAATAATCAAAATCGTCACTTCTTTAATTTATCAAACTTGAATTCAATTCTATGAAAAAATTGCTTGAAACTTGGAATTCATGTTTAAATAGTATTTGATGCGTACTGTCACGATTTATGAAATAATTAAAAAAGCATTGTCCACGGCGTACATATACAGACGAAAACGATAAAATGCACTTGTGAGATGGACGAGAGTTGATGATGGAGAGCCAACTAGAAAATGGAAAATTAATATCCATTTGCACCGATCGGATGATCCGCAATGTCGGATGTGACCGCTCACGCCGCTCACGCTAGCCAGGTCGTCCGATGCACCAATCGGACGACCCGCAACGTCGGATGTGACCGCTCACACTAACCAGGTCGTCCTGCAAATGGTTTGTTAAGCAGTTTACTCCATATTAATATACTCTGTATACTCATTAATACATGATTGTACAATATCACTAACTTATATTTCTTATTCCCACCACTTTTTTGGAATTTAAATAAAATTATTTTGAAAAACTAGCTTAAAAAAAATAATCAAAATGGTAAGTCTTTAATTTATCGAACTTGAATTCAATTCTATGGAAAATTTGCTTGAAACTTAGAATTCATGTTCATCTTTAAATAGTATTTGATGCGTACTGTCACGATTTATGAAATAGTTAACAAGGATTGTACACGGCGGGCATATACAGACGAAAACATAAAATGCTGTTGTCAGATGGACGCAGTTGCCAGATGTTGTGAAGCGCCTTATATTATTGGACAGGGTTTCCCTCGGGAAGGGAGTCTATCAAATGATCACCGTCATCGGATGATTGTTAACGGAGTCCATATACAGAGGGAAACATAAAATGCAGTTGTGAGATGGACGCAGTTAGATGGACTAAAACATAAAATGTTGTTGTCAGATGGATGCAGTTGTCAGATAGACGCAGTTTCCTTTTGATGCCTTATAAAAATGCAATTTTCAGAAACCTGTCAAAGGGGAGACCATTTATCCGAGATGTGTTGCAGAGCGCCTTATATACTGGACAGACTTTTTCAGGAAAAGAGTCTATCAAATAAACACCTAAGAATGAAAAATCCAACGATACCTATTTGACAGGCTCCGAGGCTCCCCTCCCTCCCTAGGGAAAGCCTGTCCAAGGAAAATTCCATAAATACGAACTACCAACGCATAATATTGTTTTTATGAAACGTTCCACAAATTTGTCTACCTTTCTTCACACAGCTTTCTGTGTTCTGTTCTGTTGTGAGAGAATCGAATTCCATGGCGAGGTGGGTTCGAGTCCTGGGCGCGACGACCAGGGCGGCCAGCGCGGGTGGTTTCCTGCTGGTGGTCACGTGCGTGCTGGCAGTGGCGGCTGTGGTCACAGCTAAGGGGGAGGAAGGCGGAGGAGTTTCACTGTGGCAAAGGAGAATTTTGATGGGCGAGCGGTGCGAGCCCCCTAATTTCTCCGGTCGCATCTTATACGACCATAAGGGAAACAGGCTCTCTCAATTCCCTCCGCGCTCTACCAAGCTCAACGTATTTCAACCTTCCCTGGTAAAAGAATTACAATATGATCGAAATTATTATTACAATTTGGTAATTGGTTTGGTTTTCCATTTTGTTTACTGTTTGAGCGTTTTATCTGAGTAAATGGACTGATCGGTGGTGCTAATTGTGCGTTTGTTAATCTGTTTCTTCAGTCGGATCTCTTTCAGCAGCCATAGCCATAGCGCGAGACAGAAATTGCGTGCTACCTCCTTGGCAGCCATAGCCATAGCCATAGCTTTCTTTTGTAGGTATTTCAAGATCCCAAAGGAAGAAAATGTAGGTGTTAAAGATATACCCCATGCTCAGAATGGAAATCAACCATTGATCAGTCAAAGGACTATGGGTGATCAAGAATGGAAAAATCTATGTTGTTTATTGAGTAAGTTGTATTTATTAATGATGAAAGTTAGTTTGCTTAATAGTTTTTAATTAAAAGCTAAATTTGTTTTTTAAGTTGGTGAAGGATTTGGTTTTTATGATAACTAGCATAGATCCATGATTTACCAAAGGCCAAAGAGAAAGGGATGTGAACTAAATGTTTATGGTTTTAATTTGTAGTCTTATGTGATTCTATTTTAATTTTAAATTGAGCTTATAGGTTATTTTTTATAACATTTTATTATTTTTTATAAAAGACACATGTCAGCTCAATGATGATGAGCACGAAAAGATGTAAACATCTCCCTATTGAGCTGTAGAATGCACATATTTTTCTATATAAAGATTTAGATCTTTTGACAAACCAAATAAATTTTTATGGCAATGTAAACTTAGGCTTTTATTCCTACAAAATTTGTCGTTTTCATATACTTTATTGAGATCATAGAATTTTCAATAAAAATTAAAATTGTTTATGATTAATTAAAAAAAAATCTATATATTTAGCATTATTATCAATGAATATGGTTTTTCTTGAATAAAAATAATAAATTAACTAAACTATTACTAATAAAAATATTTGCAAATGATTAAATTCTTAATTAGTACATGTTTTCTATGTATTATTTTTCTTTTAAAACTTAAATGGAAATATTAAAGAACTAGCAGATATAAATGCAATTTTTATTATGATTAAATGATAAAGCTGTTTAAAATTATTAAAGACCAAAGTATATGGTTATTTTAATTTATGAGATAGTATATTTTGAATTTAGATTTTAATTTATGAGATTGTATTTTAGTTATAATATAAATTTTATGTGGCATCTTAATTGTGGTAGGTTTTACTTTATCTACCTTCTTAAAAGGAATTGGGAGTTTTTTTTAAATAAATAAAAAAAAATCGTACCTCAAAATTTTATTAAAACACTTTGAACCATATTATTATAATTTCAAAAGGAATAGGATGTTATAATGTATAGTAATTCCAATATTTTGCTGTCCATCAAATTGAAATAGTTTATATATCATAGAAAGCAACATTTCACTTAATAAGAAACACAAACCAAAAATGTATTTTGGTTTTATCAAATTATTTTCATTACATTATATAAGCCTTCAAAAATATTAGTTGTCCAAAGCTTCAATACTATCTATTAACGTTAATAGATTTAGTTTGCTAATAGAATGTAGATTTAATATTGTTTAATGATTAGTTATCTCATACTTACAATATCAAATAATCTTACTAATAAAAATATTTAAAAGAGACTTTGATTTTTTTAAATTAAAAAAAAACTTTGTCTAAGTCTTGGCCCTCATTCATTATTAGTATATTAGTTACATGATTAAGCTCCTGATTAAGCTCCTCAGTGGTAGGTTACATCATGATCATTTTATCTCATATATATAATAATAATAAAATTATTTGTACAAGAATCACATATTATCTTGTGCATTGAATATATTGTAAAAGGAGGTTGCCCCTTCGAAGAGGCTTATTATTCAGTGACTTTTGATTATTATCAAAGCATGGAGCTACTTCTCCTTCTGTCTTTTATGCTATTTGGGAATTTGGTTCATAGCATTTGGTTTTAGAGCATACAATCCTTGGTTTTAGGTTCATAGCATTTGGTTTTAGAGCATACAACCCTTGGTTTTACTCTTCAAAATGAGTCATTTTGTCATTTTTGTTATAACTATTTTGGGGGGGATTTCAAATAACAGTTTTTTTAAGGAGGCGAGGGATAAAGTGAAGTACATGTGATAAACATTTCATATTCTAGTTCGCTTTAACTGCATAGGTATAGCCTATTGAATCCAGGGGTTTTGACTAGTCCAAAAGATAGTCTCAAACATGTGTTTTGGGTTAAGCTATTATATCTTAATCTTTCAAGATCTAAACTAAGTGCCACCAGTTTCGTTGAATAATTGGACAAGATCTATATTTGAAAAATTAGACATGTGGAACATCATAAAAGTTTGCTCTCCTACAAGGTTCAAAATCAACAAGTTTTGGGAAAGTTACCATAACTTTATTTGGGTTAATGGAAATATCTAGTGGAAAAAATGTTACACTTGTTAAACCTCTAGATAGTCCATCTACCTCTTATCAATCAAGTGAAGAGACATAGAACCAAATATCCCAATTGTGGAACAAAGTTAAGGAATTAAATGAAATGGCAATGAAAAATGTTGATTTGGCACATTTGGAAACATAAATAGAAAATAAGGTAGCACAATTACATATTTCCCTAAAAGGAATTCAAATACATACCCTAGAGAAGAGGTTCCCTAAAAGTGATAATGCAGCCCAAGGAACTCATAAAAATAAAGATAATACTCATGTGGAACAACCTTCCATCAGAAAACATATTCCAGGATAATTTGAATTTAGTATAAGAGATAACCATGAATAGGTTCCTAAGGGTAATTACCTTGTCAAAGTTGAATTAATAAAGTTTATGTCCAACATAATAATTTACATACGTGAACCAAATAGAGTAATACTTCGATTTGGATAGTATTAGGGATGATAAAAAAATGATTTCCTTAATGAATTTGTATTTTGAAACAAAACCTATCAATGGTATCAATGTGTAGTTAAAATGAAGTCTCATTCTTATCATTATACTTGGGATCTATTTAAAAGAGACTTAAAAGCACAAAATGGTAAATTTTGGGAACAACATTACTTTAGTCAGTGGATAAGACTAAAAAACATAGGATATGTGGAAGATAACAACTCATAAATAACACTGCAACAAAAACTGGATTTAGCGTCGAATTTAGCGCCAGATTTTAGTGTAATTTTTTCCTAATTGTGGTGAACAATCTGGCGCTAAACCTAGGGCTATTGTACAATTTTATAAAACACCATCTATTGCATCTTTTTTTTCGTCCTTTTTAACATCGATTTTTGCGTCCAACTTTTTGCATCTTTTGTTACACCTTTATTTGCGCCCAATTTCGCAACTTATATTGCATCTATTTTTGCGTCCTATGTTGCATCCTTGTTTGCACCCAGTTTCATGCCCCGTTTTGCATCCAATGTTGCGTCTTATTTTACTCCTAGTTTTTCATCGAGTCTTACACCCAGTTTTGCACCATATTTTGCATGAAATTATGTGTCCAATTCTGTATCTAACATTGCATCTAGGTTTGCATCCAATTTTCGGCCCAATATTGCGTCTAGTTTTGCATCCAATTTTACTTATAATGTTGCATCCACATTTGCATCTAATTTTGTATCTTGTTTTACATCTTATTTTGTATCCATGTTTGTGCCTAATGTTACATATCATTTTATGTCATATTTTGCATCTACGTTTGCACCTAGTGTTGCATCCTGGTTGATGTCTTTTTTTGCATCTATGTTTGAGCCCAATGTTGCGCCTAGTGTTGTGCCTAGTTTTTCGCCCATGTTTGTATCTAATATTGCATCTAGTTTTGTCTCCAATGTTGCATCCCACCTTGCATTCAATATTACGTCTAGTTTTACATCCAATTTTTTGTTCCATTTTTCATCCAATATTGTCTCGTTTTAATTTTTTGTTTGCGCCAAGTTTTGCTTCCAGTTTTGCACCTGGTGTTACACCTGGTTTTATGTCCATTGATAAACCATATTTTGTGCTCAATTTAATGTCCAATTTTACGTCTAGTTAGGAGTGTGACTTTTGGATCTCATATTGCGTCTAGTTTTGGACCTAGTATTGCATCTAGTTTTGAGTCATTAATTGTGTCTAGTATTGAGTCTCTTTTTGCATCTAATTTTGCGTTTAGTGTGACATCCATTTTTGTGTCCACATTTGCGTCTAACATAAGGTCGACTTTTGCATACACTTTTTTGTTTGGTGTGATGTCCATTTTTACATCATGTTTTGCATTTACTATTGCGTCTAGTATTGCATCCATCTTGCACTACTACATTTTTTGCCTTTAGAATACATTGCAATACAATTAGAGCATGGAGGAATCGAACCACCAACCTCTTTCTTGTAAAGCAGTCGCTCTTCCATTGAGCTAGCACCCTTTAAGATTCGGAAAGATGAGAACTATTAACACAAATTTCATCATTTGTAATTCTAATAAAAGACAATAAGATCCAAAGGCAACCATGCTTAAAATCCAATTTATTTTTCCAAACACACTAATAAGCACAAAGATCTACTGTGCTCAGGCAACAAAATATCATAAACAATTACACAATCTATTAAATTGGTTCACAAAAGGGTCTTAGAGAACAACATAATGTATTGATGCATACCTAATAACCGAAACTTGATATGGAAAAAGAATAAGGGATGTGTTTAAGAAATAGTTGTAGAATCCAATTGAGGATGTGTGTGTTGCTACATAAATGTTGTTATTCATTGATGATGTGATTTTGTTCAGTAATGGGATGGTAAGAGAAGATCTCATGAGTGGTTACTAAAATAAGATGCCTACTATGTGCATCATATATGATATAATGAATATTTTAACAATGAACACCAACAAAGACGATTTATATAATGTGCATTATTTAAAATCTAAAAATTAGTAAGATGTCGACAGGAAAAATCATCATACCGGTTTCCACAATTGATAAGGCCACAAGGAGGTAGATGAAGTTGAGGGGTTTCTCATCTTACTAACGATTTCTCCATCAAGAGATGTTGAAGGGGCATTCCATCACTTCATCAAGTCATTGATTATTGTCAATTTATTCTATAATAGAAACCACATGAAACAATAAGAGTGCACTTAGGATGCCAGATTATCAACATTTACCACTATTAACTCTTCCTGTAAAAGTTCTACTCACAGTGTTATAATGTATTTAGTTTTCACTAGCCTGTGACCCCATTTTCCTCACAACTCTATCTTTATCATTAGTTACTTTGCATATATAGCATTTTAATAATGGTGTAAATTTTTGAAAGGATGCACTAGCCTACTCATGAAACTCAAACTCATTGTTACCCTTCCATTTAAACATCTCCTATAATTTATGGTTGTTCAAACTTAAACCTTTGTTTCATTTTCATTTATAAACTACAAGCATGACACATCTCATCCATACTAGGATTTAGACTGCACCTTGCTTCTCTCAATACGAAAACGGCAAAAAAAAATAGTTCATTCTTTCTATTACTCGCGTTTTCTTTTCAGACACCCCCCCCCACACACACACTTTAATTTTTGTTGGAAGCTATTACTAAAAGTATTAAATTCCTAAACCATATGTTGGCATTCTTCTTTACCCTTCTTTTTGTATCATTTGACTTGAATTTTTAACGTTACCGTTAATAATTCCATAATGTTTGATTGATTCCAACCTCATTGAAATTAATATAAAGAAAGTATAAATACACATCCCATTCAAAATTCAACAGACCTGAAAAATTTCATGACTTTGGTATTTAAATATTGGTAGGATTGGAGCATTTCAAGATGGGATTCTATCATGTATGGCAGTATGGGATTGGTATTTAATCAAGAGCACCAATCCCTCTATACTAAAGGACTTAGAGGACCTTACACAAACTTGACATTATTATGATATGATTTTTGGGCATATGGCATCATGTCCAAATGCTTAATACTTCCCTTCCTATGTACAAGTATGACACGAATTGTTAGGGAACCATTCATGCACATTGTCTTATTGCAATTCTATGTGTGTTTTACCTATAGAATGAAAATTACAAAAAGTATTTACTCTACTGATTACAAATTACAAATTATACAGTATAAATTTGGTCTAACTTTTAGTTTTGGTTAGATAGTAATGATTACAAAGGTTTTTTTTTTGCCTATTGAAGTAGGTTTTTCCTCATTTGTATAGAATTATTATGTACCTACAGTTAGTTCCTCCCCACCCATCACTAAACTTTTTTATTTTTCTTAAGAAAAATTGAAAACAAAAGGAGGAAGTGTTTTTTTTGCAAGGAAGCGAGCTTCCTAAAAACCCTCTCATATGGGAGCGTTTAGGAAGCAAGCTTCCCCAACGCTTCCGAAGGAAACGAACTTTGGGAGCAGGGGCAAAGAGGGGGGTGCCTCCACACAACATAGCTTCATGAATCCATTTAATAATAGCTAACAGAGAGAATGTGAAATAAGAACTAACAAAAAAAACACAAAAAGAAAAAGAGAATACTGGGATTCAGAGTAAAAAGTAGTGAAGAGGCTTGGAGAAGGAATGAATAAAGGAAACTTTACATAGAAAAGAACAAATGTTTGCTTAAACTATTCAAAATTTCAAAAGGGGTTTATCAACAAACAATCTCAAATTGAAATTTATCTCAGGCACGGTAATGAATAATTCATGAGTTCCATATTTGTGATGATGAAGACAAATTTGATTATGGGGTTCTGAATACCAATAGTTTGAATAATGGACAATTCAATTTATTTCCCATCAAAATTAGATGTGCCAATTTAAATTCAAAGATCGTTGTATAAAATTGAACCTTAGATAACGAAGGGAAGTGGGGGTTTTGGAGATACTTCAAATTTTTTTCACTTAATATTAAATAATACAACATTCGACTTTACATTTGGGGATCACATGGGATTTAGATAGGGGAGGACTAATTTGGGTCAAAATGACCGAATTTCATTGTGCAAGTTCATTGTCTTATAGAACTGCAAGAATCTGAAATAGAAAAGTTGTGTAGATGAAAGGATACAAGAAGAAAACCTCCAAAATTTCAAGGTCATAGACACAAAAAAATGGTCAACACAATTTGAGACCTGTCACCCTAAGTTTCCAAAACTACTGTTCCATAAGTGAACATAATTTTGCAAGAATTAGAAGACCTGAAACATAGCTGAAAAAATCGGAGTTCCACAACAATAAAAATGCCACAAGACCACATAGTGGAATATAGAAAAGACTCACAACAGTATTTGAAGAAAGAATCAATAAGCCAAGGACTTTAAAAATCCAAGTTCTATGTGTTTTGATATTCTAACCCAACAAAAAAATTGTTGTGTGTGCATGTATGGATGTACGTAATTGTATGAGTTAGGAGAGAACTTAAAAGCCTTGAAAGTAATGATCTTCCATAGTATAAGCGTCTCTTATACAAAAATTATTTGTATTAAGACATGAGAATATGCATGTGTTCTTTATTCTATGCATTTAATATGATTCTAGATCTGTAGGAAAAGAAAGACAACAAACTATGCATAAAGAAAATCCATTCGGAGATACAATATTAATCACACAAACCATGAGTTGAACACACTTGTATAACTAAGCCATGAATCTGAAGACTGTAGTCACATGAAAATGTTAAATCACAAAAAAATGTTGTGTCATATCACTAGTGCTACATAAGCTAGTAGTTACACCATTAGGTTGCAATATCAAATATCTAGATATTAACCAAAATACAAGTTTCTTGATGAAAAATCTGATAAAGTATGCCACCAAATACATTAGAATAAATCTACAAGTATTCTTCGTTTTCTAATCCAATACAGTATATTTCAGACTTCATACCAGGAATATAAATTAGATCTGGACTTCCCACCATGGATCTCAGCCATTGGATTTTGTTTTTCCCCTCCTTTCCTCCACTGTAAATACCTCGAACAACATACAAATTTGCATGATATCCTCTACCTTCTATCTACAACTTATCTATTTTCGGCATCCCTGAAATTCATAGAGTTAAATCAACTTTAATTCATGTTGTTAAATCTGAGGCAATTCATATGATACATCTTTCTCCAAAAAAAGTTATAAACACTCACAAAATAAATGAAGTAGTGAACATAGAACCTAAATGGATGCAACAATACTTCTTCTAAATCCGTAGAACTTTAAAGTTTAAGTGAGTGTTGAGGTTTGCAACTAAAGTTATCTAGTTTCAACATAATATGCAGTGTCAATATAGTGCCTCAAATCACACCTTCCATAGTAACAATTAATGTATATTTGACAATCTTGAATTAATATAGCTAACACCAATAACACTAAGACTCTTTGAGTCCCATCAACATAGATATGGAGCACCAGTAAAGGTTGTGGGTTCTCATGGATGAGACACATGTTTAAATCCATGGAGGACATTTTTAGGCAATAAGGCCCACAAAATGTCATACTTTTTACTATGTTAACACAGAGTCAAGTTCATAGCTCCCCGTGCAAAATTTAGAAGAGTTTACAAATACCAAAACAAACTCTTAAATAGTACCATTGACCATTTCTCAATAATTAGGGGCCATTAATATAATTTCTTTCTTTCTTTGGCATATACTATTTGACACATATAGCCAAGATTTTGCGTCTAAACAGTGAATGGTTCTCTTGGAAAAACCCCAGTAAGGTCACAAATCATGACAACTAGATCTACCACATTCTATCCAAATTCCTTTATATTCTAAAACCTTTCCTAGAAGCCACTTCCAAAAGGAAATTTTAGTTGGACAAATATAAACATAAGCCTTTCAGCTTATCACACATCAAATTTAATGCACCATAATCAGAAATAAGAATATAGATGTTGTTCACAATGAGAATATTACTATAGTTAAACATTATTTGAAACAAATAAAGTATTGACCTTTGGATTTTCTAAACCAACATAATGCCCCTTGTATTTTATTACTTTCCTTGTATTGTTATATGACAAAACTAATCATTTGTTTAGGCTAAAGATTTTATGGAAGACAACACGTAATAAGAAACCTGAAATTTATTATCATGCTAGCCCAGACTTGATCTAGACATTTCCAAAACAATATTTGGTTTGCATTATATCGAACCAACTAAATTGCAAAAGAATATGTACATACAGAGATAAATAGATAGATATTAGACCTAGAGGTTGGCTCAACTGTTTGTTGACAATATTGTTGGACACTGGGCTAGTTTTGTGCCATCAGCTTCCCAACTCAAATGCCCGTGGTAGGGGTGCATTAATATAGGCTTACATTTTTACTAGGGATGCCATCCACGAATATGGAAAAGAATCTGTCGGGTTTCAAGGTTTCCATTGAATAAAAATGATAGGTAGATAGATAGATATTGGGAGATATTCACCTAGTGAAACATGGCCAGTAATTGCTGAGGTTCAGCAGACCTTCCAAATATATATGTTATGACACACTCACACCGTAAGCAACATCCAACATCCTTTAGACACACTATATATGAGCAATAAAAGTAAGGGACCAAAAGTCTGTGCAACTCCAGAGTCAAATGATCATAACCTGCCCATTGGAAGGAAACTCATGAACCCTAGACATGGGTAGACATGAAAAGAACACTACTAATATAAATAGACGTAACCGTAAAATATCTACAACATACCATTGATATTTAACATCTTTTTTGTACTTCTCCCAAATTCTTTTCTATGACTCACTCTTTGGAATGACCTCCACAACAGCCAATATTTGTCCTTACACTGCCTTCCCTGTAAGAACAAGCTTCTGCACTTTCGACGGCTCTGAAAAATTGACATCAATTTGTTAGATAACACAATATCAAAATAGTCGAAACGAATTCTATTAAACATTATCATCAGTTGGAAATTTTAGGAAAACGTATTCTAGGATAACCATCTAAGTAGTAAAAATGAAAAATATCAAGGTAAAATGTAGTTGTGCAATGCAAACAAAAGGCATGTTCTTTAACAAAGAATTCCACAGCTTAGTATAAATAATAATTTTTATCCAGGGGTCCAGCATGCCACCTTAAGGCCCAACATGTTAATGACTAACAAGCTATCATCCTAACAACTGACATCATAAACAATGTAATAGCATTTGAATTGCTTCCTTTCCACATAACCTTGAAAGTTAGAGGATTCAATGAAAATAGTTGATACATATGTAGCGCAAACACTCACTGTATATAACTTACCTGGAAGGATGACATTGCTCGATTCTAAGAGGCACAATTCACCCGCAACTCCTTAAATCTCAATTCTAGGTGATTTTGATGGTTCAGAAGATCTTCCATAGCAAAGAGCATTTTTGTCTTAATCTGCAAAATTAGGTTTAGAGACTCAAGTAAGCAGTAAACACTATTTTGATGTTTTTAAGTGCTAAAGTGAATTTCTGCACATAGTACAGAGAGTCACAGGTGTTTGATGTCTGCATGTCCTATCAACTAGCAGCTTTGTTGAAATCTAATCCCCACCTATAACCATCATAATCTTTTAAATGCATTTTAAGACACATTCAGGGTATCACAATCTTTCTGAAAGTTGCTCACCACTATTGCTTATTTTTTCCATGCGACCATTACTCTTCTTCTGAATCCACTCATG
Source organism: Pseudotsuga menziesii (assembly GCA_001517045.1). Classification (NCBI taxonomy): domain Eukaryota; kingdom Viridiplantae; phylum Streptophyta; class Pinopsida; order Pinales; family Pinaceae; genus Pseudotsuga; species Pseudotsuga menziesii. The sequence continues at coordinate 48,125 of LPNX010168579.1, forward strand.
CATATAAGATCATTTTTCACTGTCATAGAAAAACACTATTGCAATAACAAATATATACAAATCATATAATAATTTGTATCTGGGGGTGAAATTTTACTGTGCAAACAAAAAAAACTTATTTTATGAGAAAGTAAAAGTGACATTCTCCTTTCCTTAATTGTTTGAGAGTGGTTCTAAGTTTTAACCTCACAGACTTCATATGCAAAATGTAGAATTTTAGGTCCTATTCAAAATTCACAAACTTCATATGCAAAAATTAGAATTTAGATCCCATTCAAAATTCAACAGACTTAATGGTTTTCAAGATTTAAGGAAACCTGATCTTAGCATTTGTGTTTGGCATTGGATTTCTAGAAAATATCATGAACTTTTTGAAGGCCCTAGAAGTGCTAAAAAATGCATCACAAGTTGAGGACCTAAAAAACTGTTATATAACTACCAAGGTGTGTCGAGTCTAGAGTGCTCACAAACCAGACAAAACTATACAATACAAAGCATTGTCAAGAGACTTGATGATACCATGCATCATAAATCTCTAACGTGAACCCCATCCTCTTATTTGCAATTTAGGGAACAAGTCCAACACTTTGATTTGAACCCTTCCTGTAGCAACAGTTTGGGTATTGAAGAAGCCTGACAACCATCAATCATAACTATGTACAACAATAATTCTTGTGTCTTTGGAAGTGGACTGATAGCCTTCTCGTGCAGGAGAGAATGCCTGGTACATGTGGGATTTATGAGATCTCTAAGCAGGATAGCGACTTGCTCTAGAGAGACAGTTGCTCACGCCCCCTGGATCCTGAAATTGCTGATAACTGCTTCGGATGAGCACGGACGGATCTTATAATCACCGGGTACCGGAGTATGATGCTGATGATGAGAATGGTTCCTGATTTTCGGAGTAAAGCTGAGATCTGAAGGCCCTGCAACTGATTAGGGATTTCTAGCTGAACCCCCCCCCCCCTACGGCTGGAATGAGACTAGGACAGATGTTTCACTGTCGAAATCCCATTAGCTGAAGACTCCGTCTCCAACCCCAACTGTTGTGCGGCACGCTGTGCTGCTGTCCAAGAGCTCCCAAAATAATAATAATCAAAAGTGAAGTCTACTTTCACTTTATCCTCCTTTTATAACTTTCAACTGCGAAAACCCTAATCTTTGACCTAATTAGGTCACTTTATCTTCTAATTTGCAGTTGACTTCCATGCATGCGGATGGAGACTTAAAGAGTGCAATCATTAAATAATTCTTGGATGGCATGCACGAAGGCCCCGGCGGCCCTTCTTGACCTAATGATGATGCCCTAGATCTTATATGGATGGCATCAGTCCTTAGCTGATTCCCTAACTGTCAGTAACCGCTCGAACCCACATGAATCACATAGGTTAGCGGTTTTGGGCCTCAAGGCCTAATCAGAAGAGGACATTACAGTCCTCCCCACTTGAGATTGCTTGTCCTCAAGCAACTTCAAACTGGGATGCTACAATACCTGTTCACCTTCCCAGGTGGCATCCTCTGGCGGTAGTTCCTTCCATTGAACCAAGTATTCTCTGATTACCCTGTTCCTGAGCTTTCTTTCTCTAGTCTGTATGATCCGTTCGGGAATCAGTATCAGCAGTCCTTCATCATCTAAAGGAGGAAATTCAGTAGATGGAGCAATGTGTTTCCCAAGGGTCTTCTTCAGATTAGATACATGAAACACATTGTGAATTTTGCTTTCCTGTGGAAGTTCTAGTTCATATGCCACCTCTCCCACCTTCCTGATTATTCTGTATGGTCCATAAAAGCGGGGTTTTAACTTCTCTGCTCCTTTCTTCTTAAGTGAGGAATGTCTGTAAGGCTCGAGCCTTAAGTATACTAAATCCCCTACCTCAAAGCTCCACTCAATCCTGTGTTTGTCGGCATACAATTTCTGTTGATTCTGGGCTATTTGTAAATTCTCCTTCAATATTTTCAGAATGTCATAATTGTCCTGTATCCAATCCTTAGCCTTAGGAGCCCTACTATCTCCAAATGCCAAATCTGCATAGTCCAAGGCCTCGTAACCATATAATGCCTTAAAAGGAGTCGTCCTAATAGACATGTGATAGGTAGTATTGTAGCAATACTCTCCTAGGTGTAGCCATTTGATCCAGGTTCATTGCTGCCTTGCTACATAGCTCCTTAAATATCCTTCAATCCACTTGTTGACTATTTTCGTTTTCCCGTCACTCTGGGGATGATAACTCGTACTAGTATCCAGTTCGGTCCCCACCAATCTAAACAGTTCCTGCCAGAAGGCACCCATGAATTTCCTATCCCGATCATTGACAATGGTCTTAGGTAACCCGTGTAACCTGAAGACCTCCCTGAAGAATAACTCAGCCACTTGAGCTGCCGAGTAGTCTGATGATATCAAGAAGAAATGTGCAAACTTGGTCAATCTGTCAACTACTACATATAAACAATCTCACCCTTGGACCTTGGGCAAGCCTGAAATAAAGTCCATGGGGATGCTTTCCCACTTCTACTCTGGAATCGGTAGTGGCTGGAGTAACCCTGCTGGATGGGTGTTCTCAATCTTGTTCTTTTGACAGATGCTACATTCACACACATGCTGCATAATTTCCCCCTTGAGGCCCTTCCATGACAACCTCTCTCTGATCTTCCCGTAGGTCTTTAAGAAACCTTGATGCCCTGATAAAGGAGAATCGTGGGCTGCCTGAATGATCTTTTTCCTCAATGAAGATTCTGGAACGAGGTATATCATGTTTTTGTAATAGATGATGTCATCCACAATCCTATACCTGTCATCCTGGATTTGCCCGTCCAATAATTCGCAAGCGAAATTATTTTTGGAGTATTCCACTAAGAGAAGTGCCCTCCAATCCGTGGATATACTACTGAGAGATAATGGGGCTGGACGCCTGGATAATGCATCAGCTACTACATTATTCTTACCTTTTACATACTCGATCTTGAAATCGTAGGCTTGTACTTTGCTGACCCATTTTTTTGTCACTCATTCAGTTCCTTCTGCTCGAGGAAATACTTGAGGCTGTTATGATCGGTTTTAAATTTGAACTTACTGCCCACCAGGTACTGTCTAAATTTTGTGAGAGCATGCAAGATGGCTAGCATCTCTTTGTCATATATGGAGTAATGGCGCTTGTAGTTCTTCAGTTTATGGCTCTCAAATGCAATAGGGTGATTATTCTGCATCAACACTACTCCTAAACCTTCCCTTGAGGCATCACATTCTACTACAAAGGGTTGTGAGAAGTTTGGTAATGCTAGAACTGGATAAGAACTCATAGAAACCTTCATCTCCTCGAAAGTTTTCTATGCTAAGTCTGTCCAAGTGAACGCTCGTTTCTTGGTGAGATCTATGAGGGGAGCTGCAAATTGGGAGAATCCCTTAACGTACCGTTGGTAATAAGTGCATAGACCTAAGAAACCTCTCAATTATGTAACTGTTTTTGGCGCGGGCCAATCTCTGATAGCTCGGATTTTCTCCATGTCAACCTGTACTCCTTCTGCATTGATTATGTGTCCTAAATACAACATTTCCTTCATGCCAAACTCACACTTGGACATTTTTGCATAAAGTGAATGTTCTTCTAAAATACTCAATGCTTCGTCCAGGTGTTTTAGATGCTCTTCCAATGTTTTGTTGTAAATCATGATGTCATCAAAGAATACGAGCAAAAACTTATGTAGCTGTGCTCTGAAGGTGTGGTTCATGCATGATTGAAAAGTGGTTGGAGCATTGGTAAGTCCAAAGGGCATGACCAAAAACTCATAGTGACCATAGTGACAGCGAAAAGTTGTTTTGGAGATGTCATGGTCCCTTACCCTGATCTGATGGTATCCCGAGCGAAGATCGATCTTGGAGAAGTATTGAGCTCCCCAAAGCTCATCCATGAGTTCGTCAATTCTAGGAATGGGATACCTGTTCTTAATGGTCTTTTTGTTGAGTGCTCGATAATCGATGCACATTCGCAGTGTACCATCCTTTTTTTTTACCAGTACTACTGAGGATGCAAAGGGGCTAGAACTGGGCCGAATATATCCAACCTCCAGTAATTCTTTGATTGTTTTCTCAATCTCATCCTTGTACCTTTTGGGATGCCTGTAAGGAGTGGTGATGACTACTTGTGTCCCCTCCTCTAGCTCGATGATGTGTTCAAAACCTCGATCTGGTCGTCTACCTGATGGAAGGTCCCGAAAAACCTTTTCATGTTTTTGTAGCAAGGTTTGAATGTCACTTGGGTGTTGTGTGCTGGTCTCTAGGGGTTTCCTGAAGGTGACCAAACATTCTACAGCCCATTCTATACCATCCTGTCAGAGTACTGCCTCCATCCTCTATGACGAGACCAGTTTTGGGGGATAAGTGTTCATGCCCCTCAAAACTAACCGTTTGTCGTCTGGCCCTTGGAACTCCATTTCCATTGCCCTGTAGTCTGTAGTGTATTTCCCTATAGAATAAAGCCATTGAACACCCAATACCACATGAGTATCCGCTACATCCACTACATAGAAAGAGTTTGTCATCTGATAGTTACCTAAGGCGACATTCAATTTTGGGATCCAGTAGTTGCACTCCATGCTGGAGTTCCCAGCTACTGCTATAGTGAATCCTTCGAACTTCTCGGTCTGAATACCTCTCTTGGCTACCCAAGCGGAGTCAATGAAATTGTGGGTGGCTCGCCCATCTATCAATACTCCTACTCTGTGACCCTGTACTACTCCCCTGACCCTGAGAGTATGAAATCTTGGTACTCCAAATAATTTAGCAATGACCCCTCTGGTGTATCACCCTGGTGTGATTCCTCCTCAGCTGCCCGTAGTTCTTATGTGGCTTCCTGCTCAGAGTCGTCCTCATCACTGTCTAAATATACCTCAATGTAGTGAGCCTTCGCCTTCCCTACACACCTGTGTCTTGGTACCCATGGTTCCTGACAGGTGAAGCATAGTTTCTTCCTTCTTAGATATTTCCTAGTGTCCTCGTCTAACCAGGTTTTCTTGGGCACATCCTGCTGGAAAGGTTTCCTGTCCTTGTCCCTAACAGGAAAATTGGTTTTCAGTGGGAATTTGTTTTTGGGGACTGAATCCTGAAGATCTCTTGCTTTGCTAATGGCATCCTGCAGAGTGAGGGGTTTGTAGGCTTTCACCCATCCCCGTAGTGGCTCTGTGAGGGCCTCAATGAATAACATAGTCAATCTGCTCTCTGACACGTTTGTTACCATAACGGCTATCCTCTGAAATTCTGAAATGAAATCTTCTGCACTACTGGTCTGTTTGAGTTGAGCCAACTCCCTGAAATGTATCTCTGGATCTTTCCTGTCAAACCTCTCTATGAGCTTCTAAGTGAACTCACCGTAGGAATGTATGGTGTTGTGACCCAATGTCACCAATCTGTGGTACCACCACTCGTGAGCCTCTCCATCCAGGTGAAGTGTAGCCAATTTAATGGCGTATGTCTCTGTCATGGGGTTGAGTTGGAAATAGGTATCCGACTTTTAAACCCATATCCTCGCTGATCCTCCGCAAGTCCCATCAAAGTTTGGGATGGTCAATCTACCCAAGGTCTTCTACAGCTCATAGTTGTGATTGAAACCCTTGTTGAAATTCCTGGGCCTGTTTCTACTCTTCATGTTGCAGAAATCTGAAAAAGACATGGCAACATGAAATTCATCCCCTAAGTCTCTATACTCCTGTAAATAAGCCCCAAAAGGCTCGCTAGGTTCTACCTGCATGACCGGGCCCCCTACTGTATCTGCCAAGAAGTGAGGCATGGTAGGCCTAATAGAAGGTCTGTTATATATGTGCGGAGTATTTCGAATGTTAGTGTATGCTATCTTTCCACTGCTGCTTGTAGATCCCCGATCTACCGGTGAGGGAGGTGTACTGTTGATACCTGTTTCTGGTTTCGCTGATAATCTGTTGATTGCATTGAGTACATCTTTTTGTCCTTTGGCTATGTCTTGCAATGCAGAGACCAAGCTACGAAACTCCATCCGATCCTCCTCTTCTCCCATTCATTTTCCCCTATCCGATTGTATACCTGTTTGTTCCATATCTAAATTGGTATCTTCTAGTTGGATATCCTCAAACTCCCCTGTGTATCTACTCTTTCTCCTCCTATAGGTTACAAAAGGGTCTCCTCCTGCATTCATCTACATTTCATTTCTTAATCCCACAGCTAGACAAGAAGATAGCTCTGATACCACTGTAATATCCCAAATCCCGATATTTTCTATTTCTAAGCAAATATGCTGATACAATTGGGCATGCAAACTGCCATGCAAAAATCCCTATTTTATAGCAAAAATTAGGGTTAGGGTTTGTGGGACAGAATGAACACTTACCACTGATAAGTCGGCTAGACTACTCTTGAGATAGTATGCAAGCACCGAGAACTGGATCAGAGATGGGCAGATCTCTTCTGCTTCCGGTGAACCCCCAGCAGCACGAACCCCAGTCAGAAAAGGGTGACGCTTTCAGTGAAGGAGGTTTTCGATGATGCTGCCGATTTGCAGGACTGATAGCCTTCCCGTGCCGGAGAGAATGCCTGGTACATGCAGGATTTCTGAGATATCTAGGTAGGATAGCGACTTGCTCCAAAGAGACAGCTGCTCACGCCCCTTGGATCCCGAAATTGCTGATAACTGCTCCGGATGAGCACGGACGGATCTGATAATCACCGGGTATCGGAGTATGATGCTGATGATGAGAATGGTTCCTGAGTTTCGGAGTAAAGCTGAGATCTGAAGGCCCTGCAACTGATTAGGTCTTTCTGGCTGAAACCCCCCCCCTTACGGGCGGAATGAGACTAGGACAGATGTTTCAATGTCGAAATCCCGTTAGCTGAAGACTCCATCTCCAACCCCAACTGTTGTGCGGCACGCTGTGCTGCTATCCAAGAGATCCCAAAATAATAATAATCAAAAGTGAAGTCTCCTTTCACTTTATCCTCCTTTTATAACTTTCAACTACGAAAACCCTAATCTTTGACCTAATTAGGTCACTTTATCTTCTAATTTGCAGTTGACTTGCATGCATGCGGATGGAGACTTAAAGAGTGCATGCATCATTAAATAATGATTGGATGGCATGCACGAAGGTGGCCTTTGGCCCCTGTGACCCTTCTTGACCTAATGATGATGCCCTAGATCTTCTATGGATTGCATCAGCCCTCAGCTGATTCCCTATCTGTCAGTAACCGCTCGAACCCACAGGAATCACATAGGTTAGCGGTTTTGGGCCTCAAGGCCTAATCGGAAGAGGACATTACATTCGGAGAATTATGTGCATGTGTATATCATCACTCATACTATAAGCCACAACTTTCAATAATATAAAGTTTTTCTTTTTGTATGAAAAAAAAAGATTAAGTTTTCATTGTAAATACCATATCAAAAAATTGCCACATTTTTTTTACATTTATTAAATCTCAATTTCAATAGTTATATTGTTATTGATATTTATTATTTTATTTAATTTAAAAAATGTAATGAATAATTTTATAATTAATTTTCAGCTATATTTATGAAGTTGATTAAATACAAGTAATTTTGTTTTTTTAGTGTGATTTGGACACGATCCCGTATAATAAACTTTCACTAAACCAACCTGGCTGGGACGCTACACCAAAAGACAGACCGCTGGTCAAGAATGAAGACGTCGGGGTCCTAAAATACAAAGTTGAGGTTGACGTTGAGGATGCTTCGAAAAAGTTGGATGGCACATCCGCAATCCGCAAATTGCGCAAGATAGATTTGGACGATTTGGACGAAGCCCAATTTTTGGGAAAAGTGGAAAGATGGATCTGCATTCCGCAATCCGCAATCCGATTGCGGAAAGGAGTGTTGCGGCCACAAAGTTAAAGTGTAGTTCCTCACTGATAGTAGACCGACAGATGAGATCAAAGCCGCAAGAGATCGACGATGGGGAAATAATTCACAAAGTAAATCTGCACAGGAGATAAGAGATCCACAAAGTTTCGCATTGTTAACATACCAATGGATGAGATGAAATCCACAAGATATCGACGACTCACAAGAGTTGCAGAAGATGAATTGCGAAAGAACATTTCGAAAAAATTGGATGGCACATTTGCAATCTGCAAATTACGACAGAGGTTTTGCGGAAAGGGAATTGCGGAAATATAATTGAGGAAGGGTAATTGTGGAAAGGTAATTGCAGAAAGGTAAATTGCGGAAAGTATTTACGAAAAAATGATTACAGAAAGGTAAATGCGGAAAGATAATTGCGGAAGCAATTTTCGAGAAAAGTCGAAATGCATACCCGCTATCCGCATTCCATAATTGCAGAAGGAAAGAGTTTCTGATTGTGGAAAGGTCGTTGCGGTAACATAATTGCAGAAGGGATTTTCGAGAAAATTCAAAGTACACATCTGCAATCTGTAACCCGCATTTGTGGAAGAAGTTAGTTCCCGCAAATTGCAGAAAGGTCGATTCAGAAAGCTAAATGCGGAAAGCTCTGTTGCAGAGAGTTTGTTGCAGAAATGACATTTTTACTTTCAATATTTTTACCCTCTCAGCGTTCCTTTCCTCCTCCTAGTTTAGTTACTGTTTACTTTTTGTAAATCTTATTGAAGGCAATAGAAGGAGCTTTCTTATTTACACAAAAAAGAATATGATATGTATTACAGTTCATATTTGAAATATTTTCAATTGAGCAGTAAGAGTTATATCATTGTCTTTTGAAAGAGCAACAATCATTTCCCTTTGACTAATTCCCAAGTCTTTTGTAAATCTTATGTTGACGAAGTTTGTTGTAGTTGACATATAAAAGCTTCCCAAAAAATAGATAATAATCAAATAAAACAAATTTTGACAAAATAGATATGAAATGCAAGTTGAAAATGGAATATGCAAACGTTTATTCATGTCAATGTTAATGTTTATTTTTCTTGAAACTACTTCCACGATTCCCTTTCCACAACTTCTCTGAGTCGTCAACTTCATAAGTATTCATCATACTTATTTTTCTCGAAACTACTTCCACGATTCCCCCCCATGATCGCCAACTCCTCCACACCTACCATGGACTCCTGTCTTCTTTTGAACGCCTCTCCCTCTCATTCTCCTCATCTGGATACTTCGCTAGATGGTTGTGAGCTTCACCTTGCTGGTTTATATTCATGCCTTTGCTTGCACTCCTCGCCGCTCATGTGTTTGTTGTCGAAACCTTTCGTCGATGGCGCAGAGCTCTCAGGCCTTTGTTTGAACTCTCCACCTCTCCCGTGCTTGGATTTGAAACCTTCTGTCGAAGGCAAAGAGCTCTCCTACGCAAGCTCCCCCACAGCTCTCTCGGTGATAGAAGCGGAAAGGCACGTTGTAACCTCCTCCACGGTCACGACCGAAGTCGTTAACAGCCCTCCGCATTGTGCAGTGGCTCTTGCCGCAGACAATATTACGCCCTCCCCTTCACGTCTGACCTTTAGCAGAGTTCTCGCCGGCAGGTTTCTCCACAGCTCGCAGGAAATACAATGGAAAGAAAAGGTTCGAGACCTAGGTACTCCAACCTTAAGACAGGTCGGGATGACCTCAAGCTCAACATTAAAAGCCTCGCAGATTATGTTGCAGTGGGTATCTCAAACAACAGGGAGATGGCTTCAGAAGTGAAACATTTGGTTTCTGACATGCGACGTGTATCCTACCAAATCAGCTGCCATGACTCCCGCATAGATGATCACGGCAAAGACCTTAGAGAGCTGATGGGTACGGTTAATTTCAACAAGGAAGACCTTCAAAAGCTCGTCCAGATGAACCAATGCAGTCATTGCCAAGATCGTTCTGGAGAAGCAGCTCAGCCAACAAAAAAAAATATCATGTCAGGTTTAAAAAGTTTTCATCTCAAATAGTAGTTTTTTGTAGATACTCTATCTCAACTTCCTTTCTTGAGTTTTCCAATAACATTATACTGATTGGTTGTACACAACTCTTTTTAATTATATAAACTTTTCAGTTTGTATTAAAAAAATATTAATATACTCTGTATACTCATTAATACTCATTAATAATATTAATATACTGTGTATAGTCATTGTACAATATCAATAACTTGTATTTCTTATTCCAACCAATTTTATGGAATTTAAATAATATTATTTTGAAAAACTAGTTTAAAAAAATAATCAAAATCGTCACGTCTTTAAGTTATCGAACTTGAATTCAATTCTATGGAAAATTTGCTTGAAACTTTGAATTAATATTTAAATAGTATTTGATGCGTACTGTCACGATTTATGAAATAGTTAATAACAAGGATTGTACACGGCGTCTAGAAAATGCAGTTGTCAGATGATGCAGAGCCAACTAGAAAATGGAAAATTCCATAAATACGAACTACCACGCATAATATTGTATTTATGGAACATTCCACAAATTTGTCTACCTCTCTTTTGTAGCTGCAAATATCCGTCTGGTCTGGTATTTCACACAGCTTTCTGTGTTCTGTTGTGAGAGAATCGAATTCCATGGCGAGGTGGGTTCGAGTCCTGGTCGTGACGACCTCGGCGGCCAGCGCCGGTGGTTTCCTGCTTGTGGTCACATGCGTGCTGGCAGTGGCGGCTGTGGTTACAGCAACCTGTGCAGTGCACTTCCACTTCCACCGTAGGGACGACAAAAGTAGCAATTGCAGCGCTCGTCCCACGGAAACTGAGGCATGTGACCGTGGAACTAAGGGGGGAGGAAGGCGGAGGAGTTTCACTGTGGCAAAAGAGAATTTTGATGGGCGAGCGGTGCGAACCCCCTGATTTCTCTGGTCGCATCATATACGACCATAAGGGAAACAGGCTCTCTCAATTCCCTTTGCGCTCTCCCAAGCTCAACCTATTTCAACCTAATTCCCTGGTAAAATAATTACAATATGATCGAAATTATTATTACAATTTGGTAATTGGTTTGGTTTTCCATTCTGTTTACTGTTTGAGCGTTTTATCCGAGTAAATGGACTGATCGGTGGTGCTAATTGTGTGTTTGTTAATCTGTTTCTTCAGTCGGATCTCTTTTCATTGCTAATTGTGTGTTTGTTAATCTGTTTCTTCAGTCGGATCTCTTTTCATTTTGTCAAATTATTTTCATTACATTGTGTAAGCCTTAAAAAAATAGTAGTTTATTTTCATTACATTTTTTTTTAACAGAAATTGAGAAATTGAGAAATTTTGAATTGATTCAAAAGGCTGTAGCCTAGCCAAGCATACAAAGCGGGATTTCACCTCTAACAGCGTTGTTATCCTTCTTATGAATACTTTGAGAGGGGTGTTCCAATTGCTTCTAGGGATTTTTTGAGAAAACGATTGCTTGCATGCGTAAAATCTCACGAATTATGAGCAGAGAAGGATACAGAAACAAAACATTAATTAGACAAGGAGGTGAGATGCCCCTTAATGAAAGGGTCAATTTACTTCTAAGAGACCGAGCAAATATTTGACGCTGCTTCCTTTTCTCTACATTCTTTGTTTGTCTTTCACCCTCTGGTGAGGGGAGGAGAAGGGGCTGAGAAGTCTTCAGAATCAGAGGTTCCCTCTGACCCAGAGGAAGAGACTAAGGATGCCAATCCTGCATGGGCTGAAGTCTCGTAATCCAAAGCTTTGGGGTCTTTCTTAGAACATGAAGAAGCAGGATTTGGAGAAGCTTGTTTAGGAAGTGTCTCCAAGGGACCGGGGGGACTTGGGGGTTCGTCCTGCACCGGAACATCCGTAGCTTCAGATTCTTGTGCTTTGAATTCCTGAAGAACTTCAAAGTTGTTTTTGTTTTCCAGCGTTGGAGATTCTGCGGGAGGAGAAGGATCTTGAGGTGAGTCCTTATGCTGAGAAGCTCGAGGCTCCTTTCGCTGGGGAGGACGGCGTCGATTAGTGACCGTTTGGAACTCTGCTTCTTTTGGAGAGGAGGGATTTGTTGGTTTCTATGATTCTTCAAGCTTGGGGTAGCTCTTGGCGAAGTGACCATATACATGACAAAAGTTGCACTAGAATCGAATCTGCTCATAGTCTAGTTCTTGGACGTGACTCCAATCTCCTAAAGTGAGTTTTAGGGCCTCCGGAAGCCATTTTTCTAGATTTACCTCTACACAGATGCGGGTGCATTTGAACTGCCCCCCTTTTGGTGCATCTGAACTGCCCCTCTTTTGGTCCTACACTATCAAGATAGCGTCCTAGCTTATTACCAATGTCCGCTAGAGTGCTTTTTCCCAAAAGATGAAGTGGGAGGTTAGGCAGTCTTACCCAGACTGGAGCGGCAGTAATCTCTGCTTCTAGGTCAAACCCCAGGGTCCATGGGGCTAAGAACAACCCTCTCGAGCCCATGAAGAAGGGACCCGATCGAAAGACTAAATCTCTTTCTTCTTTATTCAAAAACAGGAAAACAAAAAAACCCCTTCTAGCTGCGAAGAGAGAGACATGTCCTTGAAGAATAGGGTTCCAATGATCTACAATCCAGACCTCCACCGCCTTAGGGCTGGGCCACAATCCTTATGAGGGCTTTCTCTGAGAGGATGAGCGCTTTTTGGCATGGATCTGTAGGAGAGAGCTCCAGAGAAGGGATCTCGTCCATCTTTTTCACGAACTTGGAGGGTGTATGAGAAGTTGCTTGAGGAACGACAACTTGAACTAGGGCCTTGAAATCCTTGAGCTGGTCAAGAGATCCCATGGCCTGGGAACCTGTGAGAGCGGTAGCAAAAAAACGCCAATGCAGAAATCAAGAGCCGCAGCCAAAAAACAACGACACCGTAGTGGATTGCTTCATCACTGAAGGTGCGCTGAGATCCAAACGCCTTCAGCCTAAGGGCTACACAGCAAGGGAGGCGGCGACTAGGGAAACCCTAGCCGCATTTCGGAGAGATTCGCTCCGTCATTTTTTTTCCCATGCTTCTTATTTTCATTACATTATGTAAGCCTTAAAAAAATATTAGTTGTCCAAAGCTTAATACTATTTTGGTTAATAAATTAAGTTTGCTAATAGAATGTAGATTTAATATTGTTTAATGACTAGTTATCTCACGTTTACAATGGGGATTCAATGGTTAAGAACATTGAGTATAATTTCTATAAGCTATAATGAATTATTCAAAATGTTTGAATTGGAGGTTCTCAATGTGTACTATGTTGTTCTTGCGATGTTCTAGGCTGCAATGGAACTATGCCAAGGAATCTAATAGCACGCTTTAAGCCTCAAGATGGCTCTTAGGGCCAGAGGGGGTAACCCTCACTAATATTTAAGGAACTAGCTGCCCAATGTTACCAATTTCCCAATAGATAAAGGAAGTGGCCTCAACTGATTGAAATGGACACCCAAAACTCTTAATGATTTCATCTCACAAATAGAATATGGAAGAACCTAATCTCTTTTAAGTGGACAAAGAATTTATGAAGATTAGCAAGCTCAATATTGGTTGGCAAATAGTTTAACTGGTTGAAACTTTCATCCACCTCAATCAATACACTACATATAGAAATGTTGTCATGTAATGCTTTCAATTTGTGCCTTGTTGCTAATATGATTATAAAATTTGGAAACAACAACAATCATATGCCTCAAAGTAAGATCAACTACATGAATTTTGTCCAACCAAAGTGAAGAGCACCACTTATGTTGAAGGAACAAAAGTAAACAGTGGGCAGATGTCTCCAATGCCTTTACCATGGTTAAAATACCATCTAGTGTGCTTTTTGGTTCTCTTTTGTATATTTTCATTCTAGTACCACTCAAATGAATTGGAAATATTTTACCAAAGTTTGTATTTTTCTATTCTCACTAGAAGGGTCGTCTCCACCTTTTTTTGTTTGTAAGGTGGTTTATCATCGCAAAGGTAGTTTTATATAAATTTCCCTACGGAGACTCAAATCTAGGGTTCAAAATTGAACATGTCACATCCTTCAAAGGGGTCCCAACACATCCCAAAATTGCTATAAAAAGTTGCACCTACAAAAATGCTAATGTTTAATTTTGACATTTTATGAGAAAGTGCAATAACTATACTAAAGTGTTAAGTTTCAAATTGCTCATCAAATATTTTTTTATTCAATGTTCAATTCCTAGTGTGTTGTTGGCATTAAATGTGCCATGAAAGGAACTACAACAATTCTAGTGGGATCGGTGATGGACATTGTCCATCTCTGTCCCCAAGTCTACCCATTGAAAAATTCAAAAAACTATAAAATGCATTGTTACGAACTTATCTTCCACGATTCTCATATCTAATCTCAAAAGGTTTTGAGATTTTTTTTCTTAATTTCTTTAATAACAAGAGGACAAACTTAATAGGTTAGTGATTGAGTGAGCGTAATTTAATTTACTCAATGTCACATCTGAATTGATGAGTCTCCATTGTTGAGCATATCATAGTGATACATCATACAATTGGGTTTCCTTTTGTTCACATCAAATTGCTTAATTCATGATCTTCATGACAATTTTGAGCATGGAACAACTTTAGTTGTAGTCCCAACACCCAATCAGTTCAACAATTGTACCTACAACCACAACAATTTTTTTTATATAAATGGCATACCCATGAAGAGGATCAAGCATGCGGTCTTTGGGTTCAAAAGTGATTCATTTGGCTGCTTAATATTTTTTTAGTCTGAATAAAACTCTTCTACAGTTGTATTTATCTAGCTGAGTTACTTTCTATTGATCATACCATTGAACGAGTTATTTTCTCTCTATTGATTTCTGAATATGTAATGTGTTGATTAAGGGTGTTGTATCACTTCGAAGCAATTCCTCAAGGTAGCATATCCTTTCAAGACTCAATGCTTTGCTCACCCATTAGGATTAATCTTTGTCTCGTCTACCCTTACAAGAAAATAATGGTTGCATCGCGTCATAATTTCCTTTATCAACCACTAAATTACTAACCATAATAATTTTTCGTGACTTATGATACATGCATTCATTTAAGGAATTGGTTGTTCTTCAATTACTCGTCGCCTTTTTGTAGTATGTGTTTCTTGTAGGGGATAACCCATGCCACCCATTAATGCTGATAAAAAGTCCCAATCCACTTCTACTAATACATTTTTGCAGCACTAAATCAGTCCACAAAAGCACAATAAATCCAAATGTCACAAATAAAAAAATCAAGAATGGTTAATGCTATATAAGTATGAATATCTTTGCCTCGGAAGGAATGCGTGGGCAGAGTCGAGAGTGCATAGAGGGAGACGTGTGTAATCAAAAATGAGATTTTGAATAAAATATCAAGTTCCTGAGACTGGGATGAGGCTTGGCTATCCAAATATCTCAGCGTTTATATAATATTAGAAACATGGATCCGGACTTCCATTTAATTTGAAGAAAGAATCACGTATAAATGGAAGCATGGGTTATGAGAGAGGGTTTCAAGTAGACTTGGGGTTTTCACTATAAGTTCCACCACACAAAAGGTTGCAAAGAATGAGTTTTTTAATTTGTATTGGTTAATTAAGAAGAAAAGAAAGGAAAATAGGATTGGGTTCAACTGCATTGGATTCCTAAGTTGGTCATAAACTATTTACAAGCAGGGATTCCTGAGTTGGACACCAATGATTTCTAAGCAAGGCTTCAACGTAGATGTGTATATCCTGTCCAATTCTCTTTCTGCTATTTTTTTAGTGTGTTTGTTTTGAAACTTAATATTTGTTTTGGAGATAGAATGTCTAATTCATTTGAAAACAATTACTACAATTTAAGAAGTTCTTATTGAAACAATGTTTCTTATAGATGTGATAATTATGGATTTATTAATTTAATTAGTGGCATAAAATTAATTGAAAAATAATATTTAAATTATCACATTTTTTACTAAATGTATAAATAATTTATTATTATCAAATAAAATGTGATTTTTTCTTAAGCTTTTCAAAAGTGTGACATGAATATATACAGTTTGACTAAAATTAAGACTGTCATAGATCCATCTTAAAAAGGATCTACCAAGTGCCGAAATTAATCAAATCTTTTTAGCTACAAACCACTTTGTTAGTGTGGAAATTAAGGAAATGTGAAAAGAAAGTTTATGGTTTTAATTTGTAGTCTTATATATGTGGTTCTAAAAAATAATTTAAATCTAATTTGAGTGGACATCTTATTTTTTATAACATTTTATTATTTTTTATAAAAGACACATGTCAGCTCTAGGATGAGTACAGAAAGAGTTACACATCTCCTCTAATTAGGCTGTAGAATGTGCTTCTTCGACACAACCAGCCCTTCCCTGGACGCAATTGAGATCAGGGACGTCAAAACCATGATATCGTGATTTCTGAACGTGAAATAATGTTACTCCCGCGCATGTTCATAAGCTGCAACAATTGCAGACCGAATTTGATCTGTTTTGCAGAATATGAAGTTGAACAAGTATTTAGATGTGAAGAGAATGTCAAACGATAGAAACAGGAAATATGGCAAAGAGGGTTTCAAAGCACCATGATGCATAAAGTGGTTTTTATTTGGACTTGTATGAAATGAATGAGTGTTGAACCAAGATCAACCTCGCCATTGTGGCCATGAAAACTAAGATAAAATAGAATAGGAATTTTGACTTTAAGATGATTTTATAATATGAAGGATATGCATAAGCACATAGGGACGATGACTTGCTCATAATGAAAGTTCAAGGTGATGAGGAGCGAGCGAGTCCTTCATAAATTTGGCAAAACATCAAAAACATTTTACGGGCATATTCTGCTGCAACATACTCAAAGGGTTAAAAGATGTGTCGTTTTACGTCAGAAAAAAATCCCTAAAAAAGGGTGATAGTGGAGTTAGTGTTAGACTTTATTCTATGGAAATTGTTGTGGACAAATTGGTTGTTCTGAACAAGACAATATAAAAAATTATGATTATTTTGACAAGTACTTATATGTTGAATCTAAGAGACAAAGAAAATAAAAATATTAGCAACAAATTCAAGTTACTAAAATGAAATTTAAATGAGCAAATGGAGGGAATATTCAATTTTATTGCAAATTTCTAAAGCTAAGGAATAAATATAATGGCAACATCTTGAGGAATGATATTGGTAAGTGGAAACCAACACTCTATTTGGTAAGGGTCCTTCAATTCTCCAAAATTCTCTCAAACAAACTTGAGAATGATAAATAAAATTGCATACTCCTTAAGGGAAGGAGTCAAGCAAGAATGAATGCCAATAGATGATAGGAGAATAGATGGAGATTATCTCTTCCAATCAAATCCCTATGCCATAACCTTGCTCTAACTTTTCCTTATGAAATGCATGCGTGTAGCTTCCTTTAAGATACAAAATGGAGATCCTCAAAGAACCGGTTCCAAATATGAAAGCTTCAACCATGAAGTGGCTCCAAAGTACAATAATGTGGTCCATTAAAGCCCAAGTACTTGGTAGGTGAGCTTCATGCAACCTCTCTAGTGCCCAAATGTAGTTGATGACCATTAATGTGCCATGGAATTTATAACTATGTTCTTTTGTAGGGTTGTGTGGTATCGAGAGATTTGCTACACAATTTTGCTCAGGCACTAGTTCTCACAATTGCGTGACCAAAGTTGATCCTTCCTTTCCATGTGTTGAGTAATGATGAAAGTAAGCCTTATGAGATGCATGATGTATGGTGATGATGTCTTTCAGTAACAAATGACAAAATGTCACACAAGTGAAAAATTTAGGTGATAAAAATTGCCCCCTAACATGTGAGGTTAGAAGTAGGAGGTATAACCAAAACACATTAATGTTTCTTTCCCTCGTGTTGATTTTATTGACTAAGAGAATGATAGAGAAAATTGGAGGCTCAAGGAATAACCCACTTTGGTGATGGTGACAACCTATAAAGCAAAAAGTGGAGAGGTGATGAAATATAACATTTTTTATACAAACAACATAATGAGACCATGTAATTGTTTTTCAAAGTGAATCACAATATAAGGAGACCATGAGGTCTACTCTGAAAACCATGGTGGAAAGGATGAAGTTGGATTCAATCCTTGACCCAAGAGGATGTGCTTGGTCATTTATATATGATGAAAATGGAACCTGAGGTGGTGAACAACTGATGATGAAAACAACCCACTAGGGTGGGGGACTGGAATAAGATGGGAATTACCTAGAGAGTGGCTCTTACTTTGACGTGGTATCAAATGATCCATATATAGAACACATATAGAAGTATTCAATTATAACTATGCACACTACAACCATCGAAATGTGCAACTTCCCCTAATGTGGTGAATGACTTGACGTTAACCATATGACAGGATATTGAGGTGAAGCAAAATGTTGACTCTCTCCACTTAGTTTGATGCAATCCATTTATTAGGGGAATGGTAACCAAGGCATAACAAACACTAACACCTTAACTCTCAAAAGAAACTATACCGAGGTCGATCAGTGAGAGATGGATCAGATAAAGGGATAAGGATCCCTCTTAGAATAACTAAGGACATATTGTAATTGACTAATGCTATGACAAAATAGGACGGGATTGACCAATGAGCAAGGGGTTGAATACTTCCATTGATTAGAGTAAAATAGATGGCTAACACAGGTAACAATATCGAACATTTTGGCATTACATGACCAAAGGATGAGTAGGCCTTGGGCATGGATGGAATGTGAACTTGGTATTGTATGGATGGTGTCAAACTAAGAAAATGAGGAGGCCCATGTATCAAAAAGACAATGGTAACAAGAAATGAGATATGGTGTCATCATAGCTGGCATAATGTAATTGTTTTGATCAAGGCTGACAAGGAATGTTTATGTAAAAGTAAACTAGATGTTGGAAATTCCCTTAGTTTGGGATTTTTGTGAATATATGATGTTTTGGTTTTTTTTCTTTTTTATGAATGACTAAAATAATATCAATGTGTTAAAGATGAGAAGATGTGTGTCTAATTAGTGAAAATGATATTGATTACTCTTATAGGGATAAAATGACACTACTTGTGTTTAAAGAATTGGAGTGGGCCCCAATGTGGTCATCTCGGGATTGATGAAGTGGCAAAGTTTTGAATGCAAATGGTCTGTTAATCATGGTGGAGATGAGAGGTAAAATGTGAACCCATGATTGAAACAAAAAAACCATTCGGGATTTAAGAGGATGTGGCCATCAAATGTATCAAAGAATAAGTATGCAACCTACTTGATGAGATGTTGGAATAATATACTCCAATCCTAAAGGAAGGGACAACATGGGCGCCAATATATATGGGATGTAAAAGTAGGCTAGCACATAGAGACAGATTCTTGACTTGTGGCAAGGTCATGATGCACTATGTGGGTTTAATGCAACTTTTCAAGGTAAGAGAACCTTAGGGGTATATGAGGAATGATTGTCTATATGCAACATGTGTAGAGGGAGTACGAATCCTATATGCCAAAGTGAAAGTATATTCCTTTAAAGGTAATAATGAGAATTTTGATGATTTCACCGAGAGGCCCTTTCTACATATGAATAGGCCAACTATGGAAATGACTCTCAAATTTGGAACAATGAAATTATTTTTCTATACCTAGTACTCAGTGAGTGGGGAATTGGAGTAGATAATATGCATAAAGCATTATTACCTGAGCTCATGTTTACTTCTTTTCATGGTTGGCTATTTGTTTGAGCAAAGAAAATATATATAAGAATGGATTCACTCATAAAAAATTGTAATTCTACCTAGCCACCTATTGGAATTTTATTTAAATTTATGAATAGACCTTCAAAATACTTTCTCCCTTTCCTCCTTTGGTTCTGTCATTTCTTCTTCTACTTCTCTCTCTTCCTTAGATTATCCACTCTCTATTATTTTACCCTATATTTCCTTTTTGTGAGCAACATTATTCAATAAAATATAAAACAATTTAAAGATAAAAAAACAAAGAATATAAAGACTTAGAGTGTTTGTTTCTTTAGATTGTAATTATCAGTTAGGATAAAATATTTGTTATAAATTGATCCCAAATATTTCACAATTGAGTTAATCAAGTTCTCATTGTATTTCAAATGAATGCATGCATGTGCAATTGAAACATTTTAGATATATGAACTAAAGTATAGTAGTCTCTTTAATTATGTAAGGTATATGGACTTGAACAATATGGTTCAAAATTTCAATAAAATTTTGGACTATGATCCTTTTTTCCATGGAAAAAGATTGAAACATTTTAGCATGTACCATCGAACAATGAAAACCGTGAAGATTTGTGCACACATAATAAAGACAAAAGGAATCTTAATATTGATTCCATATTGGTAAATATGAAAGAGTTTATAGGATCTAAAAAAACCTAAATTGGTCTATAAGGAAAGAGTAATGATCCGACCTAAGATAAATCCAACCTCCAACACTCGGCCCCTGTAATGACCGATGTACATGAGTAGGTCAGCGGACTTAAGATGCCCAAAACTTTGAAGTCTTGCCATCTCTCTCCACGGACTTCACCATTTTCCTCAATACACATAAGAAACTACTAAGGTCATATCCTCTATAGGCATGAAATAAGAGGGTAACATGTAATTTGGTGCTATATTTTACTTTTAAATACAATAACAAACAACAAATTGTCAATTGGAATGGATTGTAATTTCAAGCAATAGCTCACACATGGAATATTTATAATGATACATTATGTTAGAGCTTTTAGAAAACGCTCTGTAGGAGTTTTGAATGTCCAGTGTTGCAAGTGAACACTTCATTCATCATAATGGTATAATAAAGTTAAAGAATATTAGGAAAGAAAAAAGTAAAGTAAATTAAGAAAAGGGAAAAATATCCATTAAGAATTAAGTAAATTAATAGGTGATAGAGAAGTGGAATAATTTTAAAAGTAATAAACTTACATAAGGACTATCATAGCCACTTAACTTATAGTCGGTGACTACTTATAAGTCACCAGTATAGACCCATCTAACTCCAGCTCTACAAAGCGCCTAGATGGATCTAAACCTTTCACCACTAAACTGTAGCACACATCCCTCTCATCACTAAGCTATAGCACATTATTTTTATTCTTATTCTTATTTTTATTTTTTTATTTTATGGGACAGACGAACACTTCTCTCTATCTGCTATGCTACAGCACAGTGATGCACGGATTCTTATTTTTTATTTTTATTTTTTATTTTTTATTTTTTATGAGACAGATGGACACTTTCCCCCATCTAGACTATATAAATGTGTCTTCTCGATGTAATAAATTAAGTGTTACCAACAAGTTACTTGTTTGCCATGCATAGTTGCACGATGTGCTGGTTATCTATGCATCCGCTACTAGTTATTTTTTATATTCTTTTTTTATAATTATTTATTTCAAATTTGGAATGCCATAAAATCAATCTAGATAGTACATTTGTCTCATCTTTGTGCAATCTAGGAAAAGCATAGGCTTTAGTCCACCCCAAATTTTATGATATAAACACCTATCAATATAATAAGAAAATTAAATATTAAATTATAATATAATTAAATTTGGAAGAAAAGAAGGGAAAATAGTTAAGTAAAAGTCAAAAGATTAAAAAACAAAATTAATAATAGTAGAAGAAAAAATTAGGGTTAGATTTAAGTAATTACAAATAAAGAAGAGTTTATTGTTTCACAATATATAGGATGGATGATAATAATAATTCAATAGGAAAATCATAATATTGTTTTAGAATATGTAGGGTTGAAAATGCTAATAATAGCATGCAGAGGATTGGGAAAAATAAAATATAACGAATTACCTCTCTTCTTATCTTGGGAGGTGTGGAAGATAAGGAATGCACACATTTTTTAGAATATAAAACTAATAGTTTTTGTTCTATGCACCAGAACTATTTCATCTTTCTATGTTCATTCTAAGGAAAGGAGGATGGTTAAATCAAGACAAGTTTCTAGTCCTAGTTTCCCTGTTATTTTTCCATATGGGAATTTTTATGGGGTAGAAAAAAATGGGATGTGTGGGGCTGGTGGATGTCTGAAAAATAAGCAGGGCCATGATCTCCTTTTTGGATTGGTGGAGGTTATGGGACTAATACCAAAGTTGAGCTTCTTGTGTTATCCTGTCTCCTTTGGTTTTCAAAAATTAAAGGTATTGGTACATGTTAGGTTCTTGGTGACTCAAAGATTATCATTGATTGGGCAAGTGGAAATTGTGAGCTTCATATTATTGTTATTGATCACTGGATCAACAGGGTTAGAGATCAAATTAATAGTTCCCCATCTATCTCTTTCTCATATATCTTCTAAGAATTTAATCAAGATGTTGATTATTTTTCTAAGAAGGTTGTTGGTCCAATGGATGGCCATGCATTTTTTGAGGAGCATATGGATGGCGTGAGGATTGATGCAGGAACAACGTTAATCTTTTGAAATAGTTTTGGGATGTATGTTGTTTGAACATTTTATGTATAGCATGATGCTATCTAGTTTTTGTTGGATTGCTATCTAGTATGGATGGTTTTATTTTGAACCCAGAAAGGACTTTTTTTTTAATTAACAGGAGAATAAGATTGATGATCAGAGAGTTAGGGTTTGTTTGAGACAGTGTTTTCCTATATCGAACATGTGAGATATTTATGATGTAAATTTGATTGAATTTAATAGAAAGATACTTTTTGTATGAAAAAAAAGGATTGGGAAAATAATAAATGCGAGATTTAAAACGGGTAGGATTAGGATAATTAAATACGAGGAGGAGAGAAAAGGAAAGGTACAAGGTAAGAGACTAATAAGGGGAGGACGAAACAAAGGACAAAAAGATAAAGGTACAAGGTAAGAGATCAATATGGAGAGGAGGAAACAAATGACAAAAAGATGGATGTCTAAAAATTCGACGATTTGGACCGGGTGACCTTTTTTTCCCATAATCTGACATTTTTTATTTTGCAAAATTGGAATTTTATTGTGTTTTATTTGTGATTTTAATGGTGAAATGGATTCAACACCCTCATAAACCCCTAGGGCACCCAAAATTCAAAAATTTTACAACTGTAACCTGGATTTTGAAAAAATCTAACCGATATTTTTTAAATCGTGTCGAAAAATTGTTCTATTCCGACCCAAATCGTAGAAGTTTTAGACTACACACAAACAGATAACATGAATAGAGCCTTAAATGGTAAAAAATGAGGATAGTGAACAAATTTATTGAGGAAGAAGGTGTATTAGAGACTTCCATGAATGACTAGGATTATAACCATCTTTACGATTGAAATTGTTTAAGTGTATGTGATATTTAGTGTCAAAGGAAAGAAAGAAAGAAATTTCCTTGCCATAAATATACACTCATCACTTTTGATATAAGATCCCGATGCCCATGGAGATGATGTTTAATACTATACCTATGCCTATATTCATCCCATATTTTCTCTCATGAACTGTAGCTCAACTTCCTCCCTCTGAGTTATAATAAGAAATAATATAAGACATATACATAAAATGGTTCCTACAAAGGCTAAAACATTTTAACATAATTTGTATTTGTTATGATCATTTTAAAGATTTCATAATAAAACATGTAAAGATAAAGTTGCATCTAGTGTTGAAATTTGACGAGTAAATAACCATCATCTGCCATTTTACACATCAAAATATTGCCACTTAATAAAATTAATCGTCATTAATGAAGTGTGAATTTTAATTTCACCCATCATTTTGAAGTGAATTTTTATTTTTACACGTCATTAATATCTATATCCCAAGCACACACACACACAGACACACTCACACACACACACATATCTTATATTTCTATTTCTAATATGAAAATTTTGATTTTTTTCATGGTCTTGGTGTCTCCCCTTGTTAAGTAAATTTAATTAGGTTATGGTTTTTTGAGCCCATATTATTTGGTGGCCCAACGTAATGGCTTATTATATTTCTTGTGAAGATGCATATTTAAATGTTTCCATGATAAGTCTTCTTTGTCATTGTGTGTGTGCTTGGTTCAATCATAATGTTTTTTTTTTATAATTTTGTAAACATTGTATTTGTGCATTATATGAGGAAATATACGAGAATTCAATGTTTCATATAGTTATTATAAACTTTTTTTTTAAATCAACTATTATTATGAAAGGTAAAATTAAGATTTAAGCATACAACTAATATTGGCATGGTGCGAGATTAACTTTCTTGGAGCTTTCTTGGAGCACACAACATAATTTCTTGCTACAAATTGTTCCCTCACAGCTTCTCGGCATCCTATCATGGCGCCAGCAAGGGGGGGGGGGGCAAGACCCTCCCAATATCTCTCCAACAATCTAGGTCGTGATCCGACCGACTGATCGACATTTGTGGCACCCATCACCATTCAAATCGGGTCTGAAGAGGTNGGGGGTGCAAGACCCTCCCAATATCTCTCCAACAATCTAGGTCGTGATCCGACCGACTGATCGACATTTGTGGCACCCATCACCATTCAAATCGGGTCTGAAGAGGTTTTTATTTCTAACAGAAAGCAAGGTCTTCCTGCACAGGAGAAAATACAGACAACGGTTTAGGAAAATGGGAAGTACAACACCCAAACCTGCATTTCCAGAACAGAGGATCAGCCTTACCTTCATCTCCTCGCTTAAAGGATCAACGCTTGGGCACAAAATATGAAGGATCACGCGCTCATAGGAAAATTTATGGGATTCTAGCGAACTGAACAGGCCTTACATGGATGGATTGCTTCCAAATGCAAATCGAAGGCCCACTTTGATTTACAAC
Organism: Pseudotsuga menziesii; assembly: GCA_001517045.1. Lineage (NCBI taxonomy): Eukaryota > Viridiplantae > Streptophyta > Pinopsida > Pinales > Pinaceae > Pseudotsuga > Pseudotsuga menziesii. The sequence goes on from LPNX010168579.1 coordinate 72,775, forward strand.
TTGGATCGAAAGGATTCTTTACCATCATATTTCACCATCTAGATGATAAATCCAAAGTAGAAGAAGGAGGCCCCTACTTCTTCAATGCGACATGTATTTATCTCTGAAACTGGATGGAAAGATTCAGCCCAAAAAAAGAATACTTCTCTTGGGCCCCGGTCTGGATCTGGATGTACTCCCTTCCACAAAAATTTTGGGATGAGGATACCCTCAAAGAAATCATAAACACCCTGGGAACCTATGTTAGATCGGTTGATCATACAAAAATGAATAAATTCACTACCTATGACAGGATCTATGTGTATATTCATATTGCAAATGCCCTTCCAGATGCAATATGTCTATCTCATGAAGATGTGGACTAGCTCCAGCCTCTTGACTATGAACATGTTCCATTTCACTGCCGTAAATTCCATGAGCATGGACACCTTTCCAAATATTGTCCACTCAATAGAACCAATCTAGAAAATTCAAAGAATGACGAACAGGACACGGATGGATTCAGGAAACTGGGGAAAAAATAGCACCACCATAGAAAAGATGGGACAGACAACTTTCAAGAAAATATACCCACCATCAGTAACAACTTTGATGTCCTGAACAATCAAGTTGAAACTCTGTCACATACCCCAATTTTGTAAAAATTATGTAATTGTTTTATTTAATTTTCTGAGACATTATGATAAACTTAATCCTAAGTAGGGATTGATGACTCAGCAGAGTCAACAGTTATGGAGTGTAATTGAAAATATTTTATTAATAATAATTATATTATGGAGACAACAGCATGGGAGAGCTGTTAAAAGAGGTTACTGGTCAAACTGGGTATTGGAACTAGGTGGAGAGGCAAAGGACAAGTGGCAGCATTCTCAAGCACTTCCTAAGTTGCAGGTGGCAACTTCCCTATATTTGGGGTCATGATTCCCCAAGAAAGTGGAATGTGGGCAGGTGGCTCATTAAATGACAGTTATCCCAATTAAGACCTAGGCAATCTTTAAAAGTACTCAATGAAGAGAGCTTTGGCTGCTCAGTTTTTACTCCAGGAAGAATTCATTCAGCTGAATGGGATTCAGGAGTTTTCATTTGAGGAAAAGGGAAAATAGAAGGAAGTGATTGTGAGTGAATGTTTGCAGGAACTTGAAGCTGAGTACAACTAGTTGAGCTGTGGAAACTGTCTCAAAGATTCTGATTTAATATAGAGCTGAAGGACTGTATATGTCTTGCTGCACCTAGTTCCAATCCAAGGAGACCAGATCAAGCTCGGGGGTCCTGAGAAGTCGCTGTTTGAGCGCTCTCCAGGAATTGGTAGGGAGGAACGG
>LPNX010168579.1:76689-96955 GCA_001517045.1 Pseudotsuga menziesii
TACTCTAGAATGATATATTAGCAGCAATCCCAAAAACTTTACCTGTCAATCTGTAAGATAAAGGAAAACTGTGTGCGTTAGCTTTACAGCTAAGTAAGCCCGGTCTATCGTAGTTTATCCACATGCTGTTGCAAACAGAGAACATTTAGAAAACTGAAGAAAGATAAACTCAACTAACATTCCAACCAAGTAATGATCTTACAGTTACAAAATAAATAGCATTAACTAAACAGTATTTAACGATGGTGTTAACATACAATTATGCTATTTAAAAGTTTTTAAATTTCCTGAAATTTTGGGGTTTTGACCAACTCCATCTGAGGAGCTACACATGGATATCCCTGTTACAAATTCCATCATTCCAGATCCCACGCTCCAGCAAACATCTGAGAAAAAATTGAGATCAGGAGAATATCCAATCGATTCGGATCCTCTGGATAATGAAATGAATCCATTGCTTATACCTTCATTGGCTCCTTTGGAGTTTCCAATAGAATTTCGACCACAGGAATTTATGGATGAAGACTTAAGGGATCAAGATCTTGGCGAGTTAGATCTCGGAAGTATGGAGGATGCTTGCACTTGAAAAGCCTTCGATTCCATTCCTGCTCAGAAAATTTAACTTTTCCAGGAAGCTCTTGTCAAATCCAAAGCTCAGAATAAACTTGGTGCTTACCACCCACTGCAAAAGGATAAACAAAAAATGTCGAATGACAATAGGAAAAGAGGGCGCAAAATTGACCTACAACAATTAAACAGACTAGATAATGCACTTATTGAGTCAGGGAAGTATGCTTATCTTACAGAATGCTTCTCCTCTTCCTCCCAAGGTATCCCATGAAGCTCATCTCCTGGAACAACTGCGACCTCAACAATACCTCCAAGCACATAATGCATAAAAGAAAAATTATGCAAGATAAACCTTCAATCCTATTCCTCCAAGAAACCAAATGTTCTATTGAAATTCTTGTGAATGTTTTCGCCAGAATATGGAAAGGCAGTCAGAGTATCGCCATTTATGCCAAATGAGCCTCTGGTGGTATCTCCATTATCTAGAATCCTTTGCAAGTCTCTCACAATCACTTTTCCTCCACATCCCATTCCTTATCTGCTATCTTTCAAATAATTGGGACTACTATTAGAGGACATCTCATTAATTTTTATGGGCCTCAACCCCTCAGTCCTAAGACCCAGCTCATTCAATATCTTGACTGTTTTTCCCATCATCACTCTGATTCCCCATTCTTATTGGAGGGGACTTCAATATGACCCTCAATCTGGAGGAAAATAAAGGGGGGATACTGTCACTCTCTACGGAAAATCAGGCCTTCAAATATTTCATGGCCAACAAATCCCTTATCGATCTTCTCCCGACCTCTGGATTCTTTACTTGGAACAACAAAAGAGGAGGAATGCATCATATTCCCAAATGTCTAGACCACTTCCTTGTTTCAAATAATACCCTTGCTCTTGGTTGGGTCTTGGGATCGGTTGTCCTTCCTACTGCAGGTTCTAACCATTGGCTTATCTCCCTTTCTTGGCACGGTCTAGGTACAACCCGTTATTGTCCTTTTCGCTTTGAAAAAATATGCCTTAACCATGCTTTCTTTAATAGTACTATGGAAGAATGGTGCACCACTATGCAAGTCATGGGACAATCCAAAATGGCCATCATGCATCAGAAGCTTCAGATTCTTCAGTATAACCTTCACAAGTGGAATCATTGTACTTTTGGCAACATTTTCAAGGACAAAGAATCCATACATAATGAAATGGAATTAATGCAACACATCAACATGAAACCAAAATCAAAGAAAATGATCTCCTAGATTGTCTTAACCAACGCTGTGAACAAGAAGAATTTTTTTGGAAACATGAGTCTAGAGTTGACTGGCTTAAAGAGGGTGAAAGAAATACTACCTTCTTCCACCATTCTACAATCCAGCACATAATGATTAACAGGATCATAAGGCTCAAAACTGAAGATGGCACCATTTTTGAAGAACATGCTGATTTAGAAAGAGAGCTTTTGGGGTTCTATAAAACTATGCTCATTGAACCCGATGTTTCGAAAGATGAATCCATACAACAGGTTATAACGCACATCCCCTCCTTACTCACTGAGGAGCATAATGCTTCCCTCATGAAATTGATCTCCATGCAGGAAGTGGAAACAACTGTAAAACAAATGGCGGAAGGAAAAGCTTTGGGTCCGGACGGATTTGCAGTTAATTTCTTTAATCACTGTTGTGATCTGCTCAAAAATGAAGTTCTGAATCTTGTAGAAGAATCGAGGAAGAAACAGTGGGTTCTCCTTGCCCTCAATTCCACTCACCTCACTCTCATTCCTAGGGAGTCCGAAGCTGATCATCCTGGTAAGTTCCATCCAATATCTCTTTGTAATGTCACTTACAAAATAATCTATAAAGCTGTCATCGATCGTCTAAAACCTATTCTTCCCTTACTCATCTCACCTAAGCAATCTGGCTATGTGGAGGGTCGACAGATCCTGGATGGTATCACTCTAGCACATGAAATCACTCACTCCTTGAAACATTCCAAAAATCCAAGTATGCTTCTCAAGTTGGACTTCTCCAAATCTTTTGACAAAATGAGTTGGCAGTTCATTGAAGGAACTCTCCTTGCTTTTGGCTTCTGTCAAACCTGGACCAACTAGATTATGGCTTTAATCTCCTCTGGTTTTTACTCTATTCTTGTCAATGGCACACCCTCCTCCACTTTCACCCCCTCTCATAGGCTTAGACAAGGAGACCCACTCTCCCCCGTCCACTTCATTCTAATGTTTTAAGGCTTGGGAATATTGCTTAAAGCGGCCATATCCTCCAACTCTTTAAGAGGTATCTCTATTCATGGAGCTCCCACCAATGTTTATCAGTAGTTTGTGGATGACAATATTCTCTTTGTCCATCCCTCAGTTCGGGAAGCACGCACCTTTAAATCCATTTTGGACACCTTCTCTAAAGCTTCGGGAACCTCCATTAATATGGATAAGTCACAAATTTTCTTCTATAACACCAACATTACCAGCCAATGCAACATTTCATGAATTCTCAAGATACTTGTGGTTACTTTTCCCTCGAAGTATCTAGGAGCTCCGCTCTTTGACTCGGTGATCAAACATTCCTCATGGCAAGAAATTTTGGACAAACCGAAAACCTGCATCACCTCTTGGACCTTTCCTTCCCTAAATCTGCCCAGTCGTCTAGTTCTTCTCAAATATATCCTACAGTCTATGCCTCTATATCTTTTCTCGGTCTTCGCTTCTCCTAAATGGGTGCTCAAGCACATCAAAAAATTCCAAAAGAACTTTCTCTGTGGTTTTGATAGGAACAAACAAAGATGGTCCCTTCTCAGCTGGAAACAGGTCTGCCTTTCGAAAGTTGAAGGAGGCCTTGGGATCAGATATCCTGAAATCAGTAATCAGGTTTTATCTTCCAAGATCTGGTGGAAATGGATAAATCAAAATCACTCCCCCTAGGCCCAACTTTGGAACTACAACTATTATCGAGATTTCACCCCTGCCACCCTTACAAGATTTGACCAAGATCCTCCAGGCTCCTCGATTTAGAAAGTGACCAACACCCAGAGAGCACTTATTCAACAACATAGCTTCTGGGAAATATGGGACGGAACCAATGCTCTCTTTTGGCATGACGCTTAGCAGCAACTCCCTAGCTTCAGCAACATCTTTACTCAGGAATACATCCAAGTTTTTTTACAGACAAATCATAATACGCTTGTGAAAGATCTTTGGACTGATGACACCTCTTCTCCCTTTTGGCAATGGAAAATTCCCAACATATGGAGACATTGCCTTGAGTCCGAACATTTGGAGTCTATTTGGCAGGATATTCAACAACGACAGATTCGTATTAAGCATGGCCCTGACATCCTCAGATGGGGTTACAAAACCCCTGGTACATATACGGTCAAGGAAGCGTATTCTCTCTCCACTGTTAATCTGAAGGAGCCACCTCTCGTAAATTGGAGGAAAATATGGAATGCAAATATCTGGCCCAAAGTCTCTATGTTTCTATGGTTATTATCCCACATGCGTATTATTACGTGGGACAATATTCTCAAACGCGGTTTCTATGGATATTCATGGTGTGTTTTATGCAATATGCACTCTAAATCCATTGATCATCTTCTAGATTCATGCTCCTTTTCCAGTTTGTTATGGGATAAATCCGCAGAGAACACACATCGTTCCAGGAGAGTAAAAGGTTATATTACCGAGACTCTTCAACAATGGGATGTAAACCCATTTCAAAGTTCAATTATTAATCTTCTTTGGGAAATAATACTTGGATTCATTACTCGGAATATCTAGAAAGAAAGGAATCTTCATATTTTCTCAGGCAAGCAGAACACTCTGGAGGAATTTCGGTGCACTATCACCAAAAGCCTTCAGGAATCTCTTTCATCCAGGCTCTGGAATCAACCTGACTTTTCACTCTCCCCCTTGAGAAACGACTGCTAGATAACTAGAATTTTCATCTAACTCACCCCACTGGGATTTCCAGGTCATCAAGAGTCAACATTGCATGTCCTATCCCTTGGATCCCCCCCCACAAAGGGGGTCTCTAAACTCAACTTTAACTGGTCGTCCAAAGGAAATCCTAGCACTTATGGGTTTGTGGGTGTCATTCGGAACCATAAAGGAGATATTTTTCTCATTTATCATGGAAATATTGGCCATAATAGTAATAATGCGGTAGAACTGGAAGGCCTCATCGGTGATATTAAAATTTTTGTTGAGAACAAATTTTTCCCCTTATAGTGGAAGGGGACTCTCAGATCATACTCTTGATGGTGTCCAAATTAATGCATGGTTCTCAGACCTGTAATATCTCTCCCACTTTGTGTCTAGAGCATAGTCTATCTCATCTCGGTTCTCTTCTCTCGCACAATCGAGCCATTACTTTTCACCATGTGAAATGCTCAGCCAACTCTTTGGCAGATTGCTTAGCTAATGAAGGAGTTCTTCAGCCTTCATCCATGACAAAGGGAGAGCTTAGCAGCTTCACTAACTCTAGTTTAGTCCACAAATGTCAAACTCTAGACTCCAAGGACTCCTCTACCCCAGATGTGGGTGCTAAGTGTCCCATAGGCATTGATGGCCTCGCGAGTTGGAATGCCAAGGTGGAAAGAACGTCACCACGCACTCAACACTCACCCCACCCACCAGTGCGGAATTTATTGCACATAGATGATGAGGTTCAGGTTTTAAGTGTTGGCAACGAGGCCAGTCATCGACAGTTACAAGTTGTGTCTAGAGATGACCTTGCGGTCATGTCAAAGGCTGGCAGACATGGGGTTAAGTTGTGTCGCGACCTGGAAGGGGCATCACCTTCTTAAATTACCATTAATGGTTTCTAGGTATGATTCTGTTATCACCTACGTCATGGCACTAGTGCATTCACTCTTGTGGTTTCCTCCTTTGGTAAGGGGTCTGGCTCTTTCTTGCATTCCTTCCTCCTGGTTCGGCTCGTATACGCCTGGTTTTTCTTTCCCACATTCTTGCTACGTCTCTAATTCAGTTGAGTTAGTAATCTTACCTACAACTATTTGTCTTTTCCCTGTGATTGAACGTTACTACTATTTCACTGTGTCTCATCAGCATGGAACTCCCCATTGAGATAGCAGCGGCCATGGTCTCGCTCAATGGGGTGCGCACCTGATACATGAAGATGGGTGTGCCAGTGGGGTTTCTATATCGGTGTGCAATTTAATCAATGAATGGGAACTATGTTGATCAATGAAAACCTGGCTAGAGGCATTGGAGGGGGACGCCTGAATCACTATTGGATCGTCAATAATATGATGGGCTCCCTCATGGAGGAGATGGTGAGCACCTGGAACTATACTAGAAGTTCAGTATTATAGACCAAAACCAAGCTTCTTGAATTAGACACTCTTCTCAATTGAAGGGATGAGACGGTAACATGGAAGCGACTAGCTCTGAGACTCTGTACGTCGGGAGAAGGGGGAAGCGGTAGTGTCTCGGTGACACCCACAGTTTCAATGGACATGGGTTCAGTTCCATCCATGCCTCATTCTTCATCCACACCATTTCTGACGCCATCTACAATCACCCAGCTTCAACATAAATGGGTATGTGGTATTGAGGTTTCGATTCGTAAAACTGCTCCTCTTCCTATCAAGCCGATTGAACCCTCGACTAAGGAAGAGTTTTATGGAGCATGTCTGATCATTAAAGAGAACCAAGAGAATCCAGACCCTCCAGCTACGACCTGATGAACTTAATGCATTTTGTTCGGCTCATTACAGTTCTTTTGTTTATGCTGATAGTTTCATTTACCTCTAGTTTATTTCATGTTATTGTTCTATGTCTACTCCTATGAACTCTTATGCTCTATAAATTTTGTATCAGGGCCCCATCTTCTGAATGGGTAGTTGTGGCTTTTCTTGCTAAAAATTGATGTGCTTTCTATTTTTGACAGGATGGGGTGGTAAGTTTAGACCACCCCATTCACTTTTCCATGATTCTTTCTTCTGTACTTTTTTTGTTTCAACCGGTTAATATAATGTAGACTTACCCAAAAAAAACATCAAATAAAAGACAATATTAAAAATAAAACGTCATATAAAAATTTCTTGGCGTGCAAGGTAGGACGTCAAATTTCAACCATGGTTGCATCTCGATGGACAACAATGCACATACTCAGAGTCAATGCTTGACCTCGGATTTCGAGCAATGCACATAACGATACTTGAAACAAGGATAGTAAATGTGGATTACTCGACGATTGCTTGACTTGGATTGTTGGGTTGCTCAACTAAAATCAATGTGGATCAAGTTTATTAGTTCAATGATCATGCATTTGGATTAGTTGTTTACATGAGTACAAAAATGCTATATACATGGAGATGTGTGCAACAATAAAGGTGTGTGGAGATCATGGAATTTTTTAGGAGCTATTCTTCATTTGGGCATTTTTCTTCAAAAATGCTTTTATCAATTGATCATTTTCACTTTAAAAATCACCTACTTTCTATATAAAATATGCTTATTTTGATAATATTCGTCAAATTTTATATTTTTTAATCGAAAATTGTATGCTTTTAACCAATATTCGCCTACATATCTATATACATAATTTTTCTATATTGAAATAATTACGTAGAATACTAGACTTAGTTAGAATTTAAATCGTTAAAAAATAACTTGGTGAAGATGTGTACACACCATAAACGTTTATACGACAAATAAACATTTGGATTTAGATTCATTCTTTAAGTTAAACAACATATATCATGGAAATTAGAAATGTATGCACACCAATAATGTTTGGATTCAATATGATATAATGTCACTATCTCGATAATCTTATAAATGTGTGCACAACAATAAACATTTGGATTCGATGTATATAATGGCATTGTTTCCATAACCTTATTACCACATCTATACAATTTATTTATGGTCATATGTCATATAATATGTTACAACTAGGAACTGCCCCAAAGGTGCAAAGGAATGTCGAAAGGAAAAATGAAACCAGAAAGTAAAGTAGATATGATGAAGTGAAAAAGAGATGCCATGAAGAACTTCTTCCTAATTATAAAAATGTCCATTTATTTAGCTAAAGCATCACAAAAGAAAAATCAAAGAACGAGGTAAAATTGATGACTAAGTTTGAAAAATTCTTAGAAAGGTAGAAACATTGACAATATACAATAATGTTAACTATATAGTGGCAATCCCTAGATGCGAGTGCTTTCCTCGAGAAAACTCCACCTGGCGGCTTGCTCTCACCATTTGGAACTGACACATGACACCCTACAGCCATGCAGACATGATGCCATTTAATGGCGGTCATTCTAAAAACGATGGTTTCATTGCGATCCAACGCGAGGTTAATGAGCTACGATCTGATGCAACGTAGGTCTTCCCCCAGCATTAATGTTGGCACTTGTATGCTGCAGCTCTCGCATGTGGCTAACCTATTTCCCTCTCCATCGATGCATGAAATGGAAATCAAGCCCGACTCCTCCTTCATTCTCTCCCCCTCGATGTTCTCTGTGTGGCTCTGCACTGTTTCGTTCGGCTCTACGTATTCTGTTAATGTTTGAGAGCTTCTTCTCTTCACCATGGACTGTCCGAGAGGTACCTCCCATCGTGGAGTTGGGCATGGCGTTGGAAGAGAGGATGTCTATGACAGCAGTGTCTCGACCCATGTTCGTGCGCTCATTAATGATTGGGAATCTGGTTAGGTGGCGTATTTTCTCGCTATAGGTAACTAGGGAAACCAAATAAATTTCTATTGGTTGATTAAAAACATGCTCAGCAATCTGGTAGAATAAGTGTTGGCCAACTGGACCTCTATAACGACCTCCATCATGGATATTAGGGCTCTTTTAGTGCACTTGGATCCAAAACTGGAAAGACTCAACGCCAGGCTTGCCGATGGCAAGTATTCTCTGGAGCAGTGCTCTTATTTTGCAAAGGCGCTCTGATTCTGAAGAGCCCACTACCTCTCAGGATGATTTGGATGTCCTAGTAGTTGCTTGCCCTGGTGGGTATTATTCTGCTCCTACAACTCCGTCAATTTTGAGGCAAATGACGGTAGGGGTTATCGAGAGCTCTGAGGCCTTGATGGTTACCACCTCTCAATTGAATTTGCTCAACTCTGGCATTTCCTCCATCTTTGCTCCTCTGCACACTACCTTTCCTGTGACCACAACCATTGACTTTTTTCACTTAAGCGGGTTCAAACTTCTCCTGGGGGCGCTTCTCTCTACCGTGAAACTGAGCCTATGACACCTAAGATCCCTCCACAGGGGTGGGATGATGACTTCTTTGGAAGTTTTCCCATTGTTGAAGACAACCCCATCCCCGAGAAGGAATAAACTACTGCATCTGATGCCCTCCCTTAGCTCCCTCAGACATCGCCAAAGGTTACACCTTTTTTTGTTATACAGTGTGTTTTTTTGCTCTGTTATGGTCTATGTTAAGAATTGTAAGTTCTTATATGGCGTCCAGCCTCCCTGGATTGGCCTGTTTCTTCATGCTACTTCTCATCCTAGCAATTTTGAGCATCTGGGATGGTGGTTCCTCCAAACTAGACCGCAAAGGCTAGCAATTTTCCATGTAATGCTTTTTGTACTTATAATATAATTATATGTTGCAGCTATACAAAAAAAAACTATATAGTGGCAATCATTAGGAACCAATTAATTTAAAGGATATAAAAATACATGGATATGTACATATTCAATGTTGACATTTAAAGTGACATACTACGAAAGCAGAGAAGAAGTGAGATAGAGATAATTTGGTTCCAAACTGCCTTTGTCTCAATGGAATCGTCCTCTGAATCCATGTCTCCTCTGACCTTGTCTTGTTTGTTGTGACCAAACTGAGGGAAATTAAAAAGAATATTAGGAGGCAAAATCGCTTTCTACATCAGTTGGACATCGAAGGATGACGACATTTGGAAATTGTTGATCATGACATGTCGCAGCTCCGGGAAGAATTCACTCATTCCATTTCTCATACAGAGCAAGCAATGATAGAATTGCTTGACAAGTTGAAAGTCGGGTTCGATAAGTTGGAACTCAAGGTGGAAAAAATGGAAAATATTGCAATTCTAGGCTCATCAACTTAGCATGGTATTCGAGGAAAGTAATCTTGGACTCCTCTGGGAGGTTTTTGCATTTTGTCATTTATGTTATAGCTATGCATGGAAAGCATCTAGTGAAGTATGGTAGTAGTTAGTTTTATTCTATCTCAAACTTTATATTTGTGTAAAGGAAATTGTTTGCTGGGTTGGGTGGCAGACTTATATGTAAGTGTAGGAGTACGTTAAGTTTTAAGGTCTCTGGCTGCTTTCTTCTAATGGAAATGATAAATTTTGTATTTTTTTTCTTCAATGGTTACACCACTGAACTTTTAATACAAACTATAACCCCTCTTGTCAAAAAAAAATAAACAACAACTTATTAGAGATCTTATTATTTACAAGGAGAAAATATGGGCTTTTTTCGATGGTGCTTCAAAGGAGAATTCTTCCAAAGGTGGGGTTGGAGGTATCATTTATATTAATGACTCCAAATTCTACAAATTACTGCAGGGCTTGGACGTGCTACAAACAATCGGGTAGAATTGATTAGTCTCAGGTATACCCTCCTCTTTGCCCACAGCATTGGCATCTGTGATATTCAAATCATTGGTGACTCATTATTGGTTATCGATTGGATGAATAAGGTCAAGAATCACTCAAATGATCATATGGATGCTATCATTGAGGGTATTTACAGAATATCTTCTCTCTTCAGTTCATTAGCTATCAACATATTTACAGAGAGAAGAATATGGAAGCAGAGCAACTATCAAAAATTGGCCTACAACAGATGGAAAATTGTTGGTTGTGTTGAGATTGCAATGATCAAAACATAATAGAATATGACCCAGGTCCCATACCATTCTGAAGATTCACTAGGGAGACTATGATATCCCAAGAATGTACAGTCCTTTTCAAAAGATATATCTGGATATTTGATGAATTTGACCCAACTGGGTTGACTACAATGTTATAGATTTTAGGAACTATCAAGAAGCATAAATTTTATTGTGTATATGCTGGAAAGATAATGGCATTATATAGAGACTAGATACAGCTAGCAACGACCTCTATATAAATTGTTTTGTTATAAATATCATCAAATGGGCCTTTTCTTATGAGGAAAAAAAATAGGTCCCAAGGCAAGTTGAGAAAGAAAGCGTTAATTACAATAAAGTACAGTTTATGCACAAAAAAATTGCATATATTGAAAATACAAAATATAGTTTATGTGTATGTACATCCATCTATGTTAGAGAAAACTATAAACTCCAAGCATTATTACAACTAATAAAACATAAAGAAAATATGGGATGGCACACTTGGTTGCGTAGAAGGGATAATAACTTTAGCCTATAATGAGGAACATTGAATTTGTAATTGCATCTTATATTTACAAGTATCATTGTTTATATTGATCAAACAAAACTAGATTATGATAATTAAAGTATGCAACCTTAAATGATAAAATTTTACATTTATTGAGAAAATTGAATATGTTTCATGGATTAGGATGGAAAAAGAAGCTTGTATCTTTTGCAAGTTTCCAATCAAATTTCTAAGCAGAAGGTATGACACTAGAAGAAAATATGGATGCAAGTGTATATTGATCTATGTAGGTAGACCCATGGTTGATGACTATGAGGAAATTGTATTTGATTATGTTACATTTCACAGACATTTTTTATTGGCCAACAATTCCAAGATGCAATGTTTTGCATTATCTAATCAATCAACCATTTCTCAAAAGCATAGGTTGTGTCACCCCTTTTTAATGTCATTTAGTTCATGAAAGGAGTCCCTCTAAAGTGCATGAATGGTTTGCATTTTACTCAAAAGACAAAATGAATGCACTTTTATATTGGTTTGCAAATTTTATAAATTGCTAAGCTTTATTCCTTTAGAATTTGATATTATTTTTTAGAACACATGTGCCTTATTGCATGAGCATATCCTTGGATCCTCACTACCACTTTTCCACCCATTAATTTTGTGAGGAATTGTAACTAAATAACATAATGGAGCAAATGAAACAAAGGACACTCGTGTGGATCATATTTATTTGGGCTTGAGGGCATCAAAATATTATAGACCCCGTGATGCTCTTAGATATGACTCTTCACTCAATGCCCCATATTGTAATGTACACATTGAGGCTCCATATTGTAATGTACACATTGAGGCTCTATATTGTATTGAGTGCATTGGTGAAACCATGGTGAATACCAATTCCAATACCTAACTCAACATTCACAATCTACTCACCTTCACATGAGTGTGCTAATGTGCACAACTTTAAAACACATAGGTACACATGGATATATACTATACCAATCCTTACACACAAAGGTAAAATAAACCTACACAAAAACCTCTATTCACTGAATTTCTACTTATAAGTAACCTTTGAAAAAAAATATGAAAGATAATTGAAAAGATTCATCGGTGCTAATTTTTGCTCCAAGAATATTTCAATCTTCTGGTTTCTTTGGCCCTTGCTCTCAGTTTTGGAGGCTTTGGCTTCTTGTGAGGTGCTACTGCGGTTCTGGAGTCTGGTTTCGGTGGACACATCTCTTTGGATTCTCAAGTTCTTGAAGTGTCGAGCTTTGTGCATGTGTTTTGGTATTTGGGGCAGCGATCCAGTCTCTTCTGCATTGAGTTCCCTCCACTCATGGGGAGTAGACCGTTTTCATGAAGAACCTTTGCTCCTCTGACTTTAAAGAGGTTTAACCAAGAAGACTCTCGATTTTGCTCTTGCAGGTTGGGTTCGTGTACAGGAAGTTGGCTGTTGATTGTGGATGGATTCTTTTTGTTGTGTGCAGTCTTGTTCTTGATTTTGTTCCGATCTCTGTTATTACTGGATTTCTGTTGTGGTTTTCAAATTTTTGAAGGCCCCCATGTCTTGGCTTCAAGAAGTTTATTGGTTTGTATTATTTTCCTTCCTGGACCATATTCAATCGGTTCTCCCTGGGTTCGCATTTACTTTTCAGTTTTCTTCCAGTGGGTCAGCTATGGCCTCTGGAGGAGGCCCCCTTCTCTTCCTCCTGAGATTGACGCTTTTAAACATCTCATTGCCTCGTGTGAGAAAAGAAAGGGAAGTCCTCTGGGGTAGTCCTTTGTGACAAAGACAGATATTCCTTTGGTTGATCCTTCGGCAGAATGCCCTTGCCGGGCTACCTTGAATCTAGTTGAACGTGGACTTATATGCCAATTCACTGGGTTGTGGCCATCCTCGAAGGTTGTTGAAGGATGGGTTCAACGAAACTGGAGACCATTGGTCTCAGATGGTATTCATAATCACTTTGTTGGTAAAGGATATTACATTTTTGTCTTTCAATCAGCAAATGATAGAGACCTTATATTTCGAAATGGCCCTTATTTTATGGGTCCTCGTGGCCTTTATTTGAACAAATGGATGCCGGATTTTGACCCAACTCGGGATGTTCCCTCTACTGTTCTGGTTTGGGTTCGAATTCCCCACCTCCCCCTTCACTATTGGAATTCTGAATCCTTGGAAGATATTGGGAACACGCTCGGAAAATACATTGACAGGGTAGAAAGGAAAGACCAATATTCTTGTGCCAGAATTTGTGTTGAGGTAGATCTTGAGATTGGGTTGCCGGAAGAAATCAAGCTTAATGTTGTTGATTGGTCTCATTTTCAGGAAATTGACTATGAAAAGCTCCCTTTCAAGTGTCGGTTCTTCCATGAATACGGTCACTTTGCTCGCAATTGTAAGAAAAAAAGTGAAGAAGCCTTAGTAGCAGATAAGCCTAACCAATGGAATCAAGCTCAGAAATCAAGTTCTTTCTAAACCGGTAAATAAAAAAGAGGGCTATGTTGGGAATGGAATCAAGTATGATGTGAAGAATTCTACAATACCTCTGAAGCTTGGAAAGGACCTGGTCTCTTCAAATTCCTTCGAGGTTTTAAGCTCTGTTGATGAACAGTCCTCTCCTATTCTTGAAGAAGGTGAAATTCAGCATCCTGTAGTAAATAATGAAGAAGAAAAAGTTAACATTGAGCTTGAGCCATCCTGTCTTGATTCTCCCAGGGAAGAGGCCTGTTCGCGGGATTTATCTCCCATAATACCTCCAATTTCTCCCTCTTATGTTGATGCGCTTAAGAAGAAAGTTGAGACTTCTGGCTCCTCGGAAGATGATGGGAAATTCGCTAAAAAGTCTGGAAGGAAATAACAAAAGGAAATTAGAGAGGAAGAAGCTGAGAGGCTTAAGACGCATGGGATCCAGCATACTATTGAGTCATCATTTGGTAGAAGCAAGCGAAACAGGACCCCAAAGGGTAGAGCTACTCCCTGCCCCTCGAGTAAATAATACAGATCAATTCTTGGAATTGTAGGGGTTTGGGGAACCCTTTGAAGGTTGATGGAGTTAAAGATCTGCTCAAAATGAATCCTTTGGACATCCTCTTGCTTCAAGAAACTAAGATAGAAAAGGAATCTCTTTTATCTATTAGCAAGGCGAAATGGAAAAAAAATGATGGGTTGGTTGTCAGCGCTCGGGGCACTTCTGGTGGCCTCGCTACCTTATGGTCAGAGGATAATTTTCTCCTTCTTTCCTCATATTCAACTCAACATTGGATTTTTTCTGAATTACAGCACGCAATGAGTAAGATAACTATCTCTATTTTCAACCTCTATATTCTGGTTAACCATCTAAAAAAAATTATGTTGGAAAACTCTGTCAAATTACTTGGAAAACCATGCTCTTAGAAATATAGTCATGGAGGTGATCTCAATATTGTTCTGGAGCCCAAGGAGAAACGAGGTGCAAACCTTGGTAAGGATCCATTCCAGGAAATGGTTGATTCCCTCATACATGCTTACGATCTTCTAGATCTTAAGCCCAAGAAATTACATTTCACGTGGACAAATAATAGAGTGGGATTGGCACAAATTTCCACTCATTTGGACCGTTTCTTAGTCCAAAGTTATTTGTTAGATGACAACATTCTATCCTCACTAATTCTGCCAAAGCTCACGTCAGATCATCATCCAATTGCTCTTCTATTGGAAAGAGAAGAAAATATTGGCCCTCTACCTTTTTGGTTCAATCCTCTTTGGGCTGAAAGGGATGGTTTTGGGAATTAATTTCCAAAGTCTGGTCTCAATTCATCGACGGCTCTCCCAGCTTTGTCTGGGAACAAAAATTGAAGCTTATCAACGTTGCATTGAAAAGAGGATCAAAACGCCCATCAAAAACCCATCAAGAAGTAGGGTAGGGTCAGTTCAAGCTCTAGCTGATATTTAGCTTAATATGGAGAATAATGTAATATCTCAGTCTCAATTAGTTGTTGAACAGGTTGTGCAGTCTTCAGCTTCCCTTTCCTTTCGATAGGAGGAAGTTCATTTGAGGCTTAAATCTCGTAGCCTTTGGATGCTAGTAGGGGATAAAAATTATGCCTATTTTCATCGGGAAAGTAGGTCAAGGCTTTCTCGCAACCATATATCAGATATCTGTTCTTCTGAGGGCGAGGTAATAAAAGGTCAAATGCAATTGCAATCAGTTGCTAGTGAGCATTTCCATCTTTTGTTCCAGGAAGATGGTAATACTGATGTAATGTTGAATTCTAAATTTCTCTCTAATATTCCTTCATTGGTCAGCTAAGAAGACAATGTTGGACTTGTGAAATCCTTCTCTGAGAAAGAAGTTGTTGAAGTCATTTGGGCTATGGAACCAGATAAGGCCCCCGAGTCAGGTGGATTCTCTATCCATTTTTATTGATTATGCTAGAATATTATCAAATATGATCTCCTTTGGATGATCTCAGCTTTCCTTAAAAAATCCAAAGTAGGAGGGAACACTAACTCTACCTTTCTAGCCTTGATTCCTAAGGAAGTAAATCATGCCTCTTTTGATATATTTTGACCCATCTCCCTTTGTAATGCTTCTTATAAAATCTTGGCCAAACTCTTAGACAATCGATTGAAACCTTTGTGAGGAGCTTTAAATTCTCCTCTTCAGGGAGGGTTCGTCAAAGGAAGACATTTAATAGATAATTTGATTCAAGTTCAGGAGGCCCTACACTCTAGTTTTCAAAGAAAGGAGAAAGGCATGCTGATCAAGTTAGACATGAAAAATGCTTTTGATCGAGTCAAGCTCTCCTTCCTCTATCAAGTCTTAAGTTCTTTTGGCTTTAGTGCAGAGTTCATTGCTTTGATTAAATCTTGCACTGACAGGCCCTGGATTTCACCGCTTATAAACGGAAGGCTGACATATTTCTTTCAAGCTTCAAGAGGGTTACGCCAATGGTGCCCCTTGTCTCCCTTTCTGTATATTTTGATGGCGGAAGTTCTAAGTAGAAAATTTTCTGTTGAAATGGTTGTTGGCTCTCTTCCTGGTATAAATATTGCAAGTGGGGTGGCTCCCATAAACCACGCCCTTTTTGCTGACGACTCTCTCTTATTGGGGGGGGCTTCCCTTATCATTGCTCGGGCTTTCAATGTAATCCTGCAAAATTTATGTTCAATCTTCAGTGCCTTGATCAATAAAAATAAAAGTGTTGTATATGGATGGAACATAGATCATCAGTCTCTTCATAGAATAGCTCATTATTTGGGCTTTCTCGGCTACGAAAAATGGGATAAAATCAATTATCTGGGGCTTCCCCTAACTTTGGGACCCATTCCTCCTTCCCTTTGGTTGGATGTGATTGGAAAAATCAAATCTAAAATTGTTTCCTGGGGTGGGAATTGGTTAGCTAAGGCAGGAAAATTGATTTTGATAAAGTCTGTTCTCTCATCCCTCCCTATCTTCCAACTTTCTTTGCTTCTTGCCCCCAAGTCCATTTCTGCCCAAATCACCAAACTTCTGCGATATTTTCTTTGGGAAGGTGGAAAAGGTAACCAAAAGAGATGCATTTAGTTAGTTGGGAAACCCTCAAAAGACCCATTTTGGAGGGCAGTTTGCAAATCCGAGATCCTGAGATGGCTAATATGGCTTGAGGTGGAAAGCTCATATGGCAGCTGTACTCCGACAAACATCATCCAGTCAACAAGATCTTCTGGAAGAAATATTAAGATAGCCAACGCCCCTTCAGGAACAACAATCTGGAATCTATGTAGAAAAGGATTCGATAATATACAGTCACAGCTCTATAGAATTCAAAGAAGTGGGAAAAAGACTTTTCTGTGGGAGGATAAGATCTTATGAAATCTTCCTCTTTCATCTATTAATTCTTTGTCTGAGATTAAGGTTTGTCTTACTAACAAAGGGTTCCTCAGGCTGGAAGATATATGTATATGGGACAGAGGGAATTAGGATGGCTGGGTCTTTCCTGAGATTCCGGTTCATCTCATTTCTCAGCAGAAATTGTTGATTATGCATTTAACTAGTATGGCTCCGGTAAATTTCTCTCATACAGATGTTTGGGGGTGGGGTCACACAGGAAAATACACAACTGGTCTTGGTTTCTCTGCTCTACAATCGTCCTCTGTTCCTCGCCCTTCTTCAGCAATCTGGAAGGCGATATGGTCCTCTCCTTGTCTCCCTTAGGTAAAAAAATTTACCTGGCTCCTTCTCTGCACACAAGCATTTTAACTGGAGAGAATTTGCAAAGGCGTGGTTTCAATGGGCCTTTTAGATGTTGTTTCTGTAATATTGGTGAGGAAACATCCGACCATATCTTCATCAACTGCGAGTTTTCACAACATGTTTGGGAGTTGGTTTTACAGGGCCTTTCTGTTTCGGCATCTCCTCATAGCTCTGTATCATCTCTCTTCTCCTCCTGGCATGACAAGATTCCAAAATGGCAAGATCAGAATCTCAGCAATTTGGTCAAAAACATGGAGTGGGAAAAGCTTTGGCAGGTAATCCCGAAAGTCACATGGTGGTCGTTGTGGCTATCACGGAATGATTGGATATTCAATGGCAAGTTTTCGACTCCTGTTCAAGTAGCTTCTAAATCCAAATCGCTCATCTCAGAATTGGTTCAAAACTTCTTTTCCCCGTCAGATCTGCCAGCTGAAGGTTGCACGTGGCTTGGAATGTCTCCTCTAGTCAATCGAAAAATGATCTCTTGCAAACCAAGCTGCCCTCCATCCTAGCGAATTCGCTGCAATAAGTCAGAATTTCTTTATTAGTGGACAAATTCTTCCTGTGCTTGTATTTTTTTCGATGGCACGTCCAAGGGAAATCCCGGGTTAGCTAGAGCTGGGGGGTTGATAATCTCGTTCGATCGATTGATTGTAACAAGATTCAGTTGGGGGCTTGGTAAAATGTCTAACAATCAAGCTAAGGGTTACAGTCTACTCAAGGCATGTCAATTGGAAAAGGAGGCTGGTATTAAATCTATCCAAGTTTATGGGGACTCTGAAATCTTGATTAAAATGCTAAATACAGATGGTCTTTTTAATAATTCAGCTCTGAATTTAATCCTACAGAGAATTCGAATTACAATGAAGGACTTTGATCAGGTTGACTTTTTTCACATTCTGAGAGAATTAAATGGAATGGCAGATTCATTGGCAAATGTTGCTTGTCTTCTGGCTCAAGGACATCTTAGTCTAAATGGATAAATCCGTTCTTTTCATCCTATACCCTAATCTCTTGAAAGATATTGTTTATTTTTTGAATTGCTTGCAACAATTTTTCTGCTTGGATTGTAATTGGCTCTATTGACAATGGCTCTTTCTGTCATGTATAGTTTTCTCAAAAAGTAAAAAAAAATACCTGTTTTTGTTAAAACAAAAAACAAAAAAACATTTGAAACCATTAGTAAAGGGTTTAATAAATGTGAATGTGATCATTTTAGTCAATCTTATAACTCTAAAAACTTTCAATAAACATTGGTTTTTTTATAGTAAATCAAAGTGAATCAAACCATTGTAAGAATAAAAACTTGATATTTGAATATTTACAAAATTGTATATAATAATAATAATAATAATAATAATAATAATAATAATAATATGTTTTTAAGGTCATAATCTAGCCAAACACCATATTAGTGTACGAGATCCATGTTTGTGGGACAAGAGACCCCCCACGCAATTTAAAGAGGTATGTATACCCTACTCGCCCTCTAGATTTGAACTTTTGGCCATATAATGTTTTGTCGAGTTGTAATTTTGTATTGATAAAATTCCATTTTTTATTACATAACACGTCCCTCAAAAAAAATTAGTTGCATTTAAATTGTGCAATCTCAACAACTTATATTTGTAATTCCAACAATTTTTTAACAAAACTTCTCACAAAAATGTAATATATTTGTAAAATTTAAAACTTAACTTTTAAAATAGTTTCTAAAATGTATTAGAAAAATAATCAAAATAATATTAAGAAATTAAATATATTAATCATTTTATTATTTATTATAATAAACTAAATATATATAATATTATTATTATTTTAACGTTTATTATAATAATAATAAAATTAATTAATTCAGTAATATATATTTTTATTCTTAGTATATAATTATATTAAGAAGGTTCGTCATTTCATAAAATATAAATCGATCTTTTTATGTTTATCAATAAAATATTACTACTTAGCGGATTTTGTTTTATATTTTCTATTTAATTATAAGAGCTCTCTTATTATTATTTAAAATAAAATCACCAATGCATGTGACTATTTGGTAATATTATGCCTAACATTAACTTATGTTATAGGTATTTACTTTTCTAATTAATAAACTTAGTATTACCCATTTCTTTCACTTAAAAAAAACTAATACTTATATTTTAATCATAACCATAAAACTTCAAACCTTTTTCAATCATAGATATATACTAATTTGTATTTTTCATTATAGAATGTTAAAATACAAATTTATGTAACAACTAGATAATATAGCTATGGTTTTTGTATTGCTTTCTCTTTTTATTAGTTTTTTTGAATGTATAAAATAATTTAAATAAATGTAAAAAAATATATAAAAACTTGTTATAATCATGACAAATCTAATCACAAATTCATGATAACAAAATAAAATAAAATTTATATTTAGTTTATATTTATATAAATAAAAATAATAAGCTTTTTATCATTTGAAACTATTCGAGTGAAAAGTTTTTGTTTTAATCATTTACAAAGTTATAAACAAATTGCCATTTCTCCGCGAAAATAGAAGCTTATTTTTAAATAGAAAAATGAATATATCATTTCAAGTTTTAAGATCTTTTTATATTATATTTAGAAAAAAATAAATCTATAAAAAATAATTTTTTCAATTTCAAAATACAACATTTATGCAAAATTCCATAATTCAAGGAAGCTCATTTTTAAATAGAAAAATGAATTTATCATTTCAAAGTTTTAAGATCTCTTTATATTATATTAAAGAAAAATAAACCTTTAAAAAACAATTTTTCCAATTTTAAAATACAAACTTCATGCAAAATTCCATACATATTGTTGTTGTCACTTTAATGTTTATATGTTTTATACCTCAACATGATAAATGTTGTTGCCTCTCCTCCCAAAATCTCGCTTTGGGAGCCAAGCTGCTCTGGCAACTAATCTCAGGGAAAAATGGCTAGAGCAAAAAAAGTAATCCGGAAAAAATACTATCCGGGCCCTAGGAAAAGGTGTCTGGACCTTCAACCCCCGCCAAGGAAGGGATCCCCAATCTATAAACTTTGCAATAAAGCTTTAGGCCCCTTCAAACACAAGCTTTACTGGATTCCT
>LPNX010168579.1:103656-115532 GCA_001517045.1 Pseudotsuga menziesii
AAAGTAAATGATTCTAGACTTCTTGCTTAAACAAGTTAAGCCCATGGAAGGGTGCTTCCTTACAAATTGGATGTTCAACAATATACAAAAAAACATATATAACCAGGAAATTAGAACCTAAATATTCTAAGCTTCCTGCCCATGGGTCAGCTGGCCGACCGAGGGCTCTTCCATCTGTAAATCTCCAACAGTAGAGGATTCCTGGCAGTGACTACATTGGTTCATGCTAGTAAGGTTCTGAACATCCTACTTGACACTGTCGACTTTCCCCATTAATTCATGCAGGTCTCTTGTGTTGTTGTCGATTATGGATGCATGACATCCAAGTTGATTTGAGATGTATTTTGTTTCTGCTACAAAAGTTATGTTACCATTAACACTAGTTCCAACCATTCTATAAATCCAGCGCATACCACTCTACAAGTCTATAAGCGAAGACTTGATCTCTTCGATGTCCTTGAGGGTTTCCATTCTTTCATGAGCCTGCATTACCAGGTGAGGCCAAGAAGGAGAATCAAAACTACAAGAAGAAATTATACTTGTTTTGAGCGAAGCCTGGGTGGAAGAAAGTTGTTCCTGAACTAACCACGGAGGCACTGGAACCTCTTCGGCGGGTAGATAAACCAATTCAAAATTAGTCTAGGAGTTGAGTAAACGTGCAAATAGAGTTGAGATATCTTCTTCCGGAGGAATGAGGAGAAGAGAGCACATATCCAAGTCATAAGAATGCTGTGAGGAGTGAGACATGGAGTTCATGATGATCACCAGTCCAGCGGAGCGTGTGAGAAATTTGCTATGGATTTCCTTGTGCAAGAGGAATGGACTTCCCATAAAGCCCTTCACATGGCCGAGACCGCCACCTTTCAAATCCTGCCACATTAGAGGATGCGTGTTCAAAATGCAGAGAGGGAGGACGTCAAGGGGGTGGAGGAGAGCAAGTTAGAAAACCCCCTAGGAGAATAAGGGCTAAGGAACATACTTGTGGTGATGTTGGTCTCTAATTGAGACAATTCCCAACTTATTCTTAACTCCTTGATTTTCCATTTTATCTGCAAGGCCATTATTCTTCCTTAGGATGTGGTAGTAGGTGGCGTGAAGAGTGGTGCTCAATCTGCTAATGTGCTCACTGCAATATTTTGCAGTTGGTTGCACCTAAGTTGTATCCTTTCCTCATTTTCTGAATGATCTATTTGGAATCTCCAAAGGTGATGATCTTCCTGATATTTTCCTTTTTGACTAGTTCCAAACCAAGGTATAGGGCAAGCCATTAGATTCGTTGCGGGATTTTCATCCAACACCCCAAGCATAGGTTGCCACTGTATTTCCTCTAGGATCAAAGATAATCCCACCCACACCTGCCTCCCCAAATAACCAAGGAGAAATGTTATAAATGGGATTAAACATGATTTTATGGAAAAAGAAAGTCATTACTGTATTAACAACAAAGAAGGAGAAATTACAACCATGGTGCCTTGGTGTTGTGCTTATTCCAACTAGCCTTTTGCCTCAAGATCTCAACCTTGCCTCTCAATTCTAGAAATATTTTAGCAGCATATTGGTGCTTTCTTGGTCCTCCCTGAACCATGAGGGTAAGCTTCTATTTATAGGACAAAGGGGATGAAGGGAGTTGAGGATTTCTTGGAGAAGGTTAAGGGATCATTCCAAGAGGTTAGGCGTTCGACTGCCACTTATGTTGATCTGTTGGGATAAGCCTCCACGAGGGGTTTCTTCTAGAAATCTATTGATCCTTCTCTTTCTACCTCTTAACGAGTGTCGACGCACCTTGTATACAAGAAAATGGAGTCAGGGAGAGGCGACACTTTATGTGCAAGAGAAAGAAGTGTCATTGACAGTTGTTGTCTATGTGAAAACTGTGTCAGCCAAGTCTAATGCTTATTGTCAAAAGGCAGGGTGCGACGGGGTTGTTAGAATTGGGCTTCTAAAAGGCATAAACTATTTCCAAGCCTTTTGGCACAAATTCTCTAGGGATGCAGGAAGGTACAAAGATACACATCTTACTATAATGTTGATGACAAGATTTTGGTGTAATAGGTTCCCCCCCAAAGTATGAAGCTAGAGGGATATGATAGGTGAAATACTTTAACAAATGTAGGTTGAAAGTCGAGGTAGAAGACCATCAGTTAAAGTGCTAAACAATGACTTTTTCAATACCATATACTCTGAGCTATGTACCTTGATCGACTCAAAACATGGTTGTTGACCAATACATTGAATATCCATGCATAAATGTCTAGAGGTCATGGCTACCAACATACAATGTAGATCCATGACAAAGAAGACTCAAATTTGGACATAGCTATTGGACATACATTGTAGATCTATGCCATTATGATTCAAACTTGATCATAGCCACCAGACATACATTGTGGATCTATGCAATGACCCAACCACTCCATCACATCCTAGGGTAACGAATAATATAATCAATTACCCCCCAGTTCTTCATCTGAACCCACAAAAGGTACGATTCCATCCATGTGAATAAATGTTTTTATGTCGAACATGGTGGAAACCACTTGATTACTAGTTGTTATGGTATATCGTTAACAAGTGCAAGGGAAATAACCATTAATGTTAATGACTCCCAAAGTAACCTAATACACTCCTTGAATGTGAATTAATGAGTTGAAGTCAAACATTCAAAGGAATCTTCCAAAAAAAGACCAATAATGTAATCCTATTGTTGGAAGCAAGGTAACCTACCATTGAGGCATGCAGACCCAAGGTACTTATTTAATTGTTAGGTCCAATCCTCGGATAAAGTGTTGAAGTCGACAAGGATAGACTCATTGAAGGAGGACCATAATGTTTCCCCCATCATCGACACAAAATAGGATCCAAAATTATTTTGAAGTAGAGAATTCGACTTCATGACTAACTCAAAGGTGATTACATAAAGGAAGGTAAGATGATTGCAAAGGATGACTAGAATGGTAGACATTTCTTGAACATTTATAACACACATGGTGACCTAACAGAATTGGCATAACGAGACTAGGATCACTACATAATGAAATGGGAGACCAATGTATTCTTTGAAAAACTCAAAAGAGTAACATGACTCATGAAATTGGATCAACTCGAAAGCAAGTTGATGAAATGTAGGAAAGTGCTAGATTCATGTTCAAGGATGATAACTTGCTTCCATACATACGAGTACCCATTTATTTTTTAACAAGCTAGAAGGGAGTTAAAAATGCTCGATATAGCTCACTCTTTTAACATGAGTCCAATTATTAATCCCACATGTTTTACAAACCTAAGAAAGGAGGGGTTTGGTCCCAAAAAGGGTCCTTCATTGTTTGATTTTAACGAGTCTAAAAAAGGTAAAATCAGTGTCATTTCATTCTTGGAGAGTCTGAAAAGACTAAAGAAGACTCCAAAGTGAACTTTTTCGTAAATTTAGTCCCCAAGGTCTGAAAAAAGTATAAAATTACACATAGCAGAACTCTTCCAGTCAAATATTGACTAGAGTATTCATTTTTCGTAAAAAGTCTAACCGGTCCGAAAAAGGGATGAACTACCACCAGAAATATGACCTTTCTAACCCATTTACAAGCATGAAAGAATCAAGTTCACTTATCGATCTTTCCTTATTTTGAGAGTCTGAAAAGAGATTAAAGACAACTCCAGGGGGTTCCTTTTTTGTACAAGTTTCACAAGCCCAAAAAAGTGATAAAAGTATGTACGACACCTTTTTACTTGATTTTAGTGAGCACGACTATGGTATCAAAGGCACTTTGGAAGATTTTGCATATTTGAAAAGGAACATGGAAAAATTCAAAAATGAACTCCTCCATAACCAATAATAGCTCAATTTGAAATCTCCAAAATAAAAGTTAAAGCCCTTTTTAAAATCAAAATATTAATGAAATAAAAGTCGATGGTAAATGTAATATTTTAAAATATTAAAATAAAAAATAATATTTTACCCCAAAAAAAGGATAAAAGGGGCAAAAGGTAAAAACTTTTTACCATTGGGTGTGAGTGAGAGAGACTCTTTTGGGTGCCAACTTACTGTGGAAATTGCAAGAGCATAAGTCATCCATTTCACATTTCGTCTGATCCAAATTAATACTGTTCATGTACTCTTCATTTTAATAGAAAAATTTCAAGTTTGGGGGGCATTGTTTTAGTGTTAAGAGCGCTCCCTAGGCGACGCTCTTCTCCCTTTCGAGAAAGGCATCAACACGCCTTCTTAAAAATGTAAATAGCAACACCGTCGCTCTGTGCTTTAGGGCTTTGTGTTGTACAGGATAATTCACCTAATAACCTAGGTCTGGGGGGTTACCAACATACTCATTACTTGCAGACAATTTGACTCTAAAAGCACAGAATAGGAAATAGGAAAGTAGAAGGACTTACTTGTATTATACGAAGGTTGATCCTTGCTATCTTCTCCCTCTCTGATCCACTTCAAAAGTCTCCAGGATAGTTCCTCCTTCACCTGTTAATAAACACTCTTCCAGATACACAATGATTCATATATATAAATGCAGGTTAGGAAAATCATATATCATATTGAAATGTAAACATTTACCAATCTACAAGATATGAAACACATATGGAAGAAGTAATATCTTTATTAACAATAATAGAAAGAGTTTAGGTTACAACCCAATGTCTGAACAAGGACTCCTCTGTCACCAAAGAACTCTGAGTTTCTCTGCTCCAAATATTTCTGTAGACAATCCACCAGCATAACTTTGCTCTCCAAGTATGATTATCCAACCCCTTCCCCAAGGCCTCTATTTATAAGGATGAAATGAGGCAGTTCTCGAAGGTAGGGAGGTTGTGGCAGTTAAGAAGATTAAGTTAAATGAGTAAACTAATCTTCCATTCGCGTGAGGTTTTATGTTTTAATGTTGAGGAAACCATTCGCGGGTCTGTAGTAGAGCAACCCGCGAATGATACGCGACTATATAGAAGAGAAACCCGCGAATAAAAGGATTCGCGACTTGCTGTATAGGAGACTCGCGAATGATGCGCGAGTTGTCAATATAGAGAGTCGCGAATACAACTCAACATGGCAAAATGGCAAAGTAACCAGCTGGGTATATAGGGAATGTACTTCATCATAAGCCAAGGTATAGTGAATATGGGCAACCTCAATCCATAAGTGTCCTTTTGCGTGTCGACATGAGGGATATCAGCACTCGGACGGAGAGGTGCCATTCAGGTGTATAACAGATACCTCCTAATGTGTGAGGTCAGAGGGGAACGATGGCCGAAATACATTATAATATTAAACCCAGGAGAAACTCAGAAATCCAGTGGAGCAGAAGGAGTACCTGAAACAAATACATAAAAATGTCATATACACAGTTACATCTGAGGATGCTATGTTCAATTTACTGGAACACTAGCTCCTTTACAATATTTGAGTACATCATATGATACGGGTAAAACCACGTATTTACAAAGGTGGATCGAAGCCACAATACAATAATGATGAGTCTTCAAAGATCTGGAAAGTGGATATAGAAATGGAACATAGTCTTGTGCAACTTAGTTCATGAGTGAGGAACTAAGGTCTTCATAAAAGATCCCAAAGAACCAGTACAATCCAAGCCATGTGAATAAGGGTAAGCTGAAGTCGAACATGGAAAGGATCCAACAGTTTGTCAACCAATAGGTGATAATTGACAACTGAAGCAAAGGAGTCCACCAATAATGAAAGTGAATCCAGAGGTACTATTGTCAAAACTCTAGGTTGTCGTCATCAGGAGGTGTTGAAACGGAACCATACTGTGATAGGGAAGGCAATAGATCCTCCAACGGATCACAAGAGTGACTCGGAACTGGGCAAAAGAAGGGAGACACAAGTAAATGGATAACAGATATAACAGTAATAGGATCAGGTGATAAATCAGATATTAGGTATAATCCTTGAACAGTGAGCACGACACAGAGATGACCCAAGGCAGCATACAACGGATAGATAGAACAACTAGACTTATCTGTCATGTAGGAGACATGATCAGATTCCCCAGGTATAATGGACAAGAGGAGGAGTCAAAACTCAAAGTGATAGTTGAACACAAGTGTATACTGAAACATGGATATCGGAAGGCAAAGAGTGCTATGTTCAAGGATGACATGCTGCCATTACTGAAAACAAGAGAAAACTTCTTCTTTACCTTCCCTGTTAAGTTTTAACGAGTCCAGGAAAGCCAACTCGGTTCCCTCTTCATTTTTTAAAAATCTTGAAGAGATGGGAAAATAATGCTTGATACACTGATCCGTGGATTTAATGAGCCCGAACTAGTACATGCTCATGCGGTATTTTCACGTTTAGAGAGTCTGAAAATGCCAAAGAAGACTCCAGGGGGGTCCTTTTTCGTCCAATTTAGTCTCCTGAGGCCGAAAAAGTATAAAACAAACCACAGAAGAACTCTCTTAACTTCCGAAGAAGAAAAGGTGAACCTTTTTCGTACTTAGTCGGGGAGGTCCGAAAAAGGTTAAATTACCACCTACCCAACGCTCCTTCCATAACAGCATAAAATAGCTTGAGTTTTACGAGTGTGAAGGAAAGCAAGATCACTCGGAAAGATCCATTTGGTTACGAGAAATGGGGCTTACAACAATAAACTCGTTGCTTTGTTCTTTAGTGTTTAACGAGCATGACAAAGACACAAAGTACACTCGGAATCTTTTTCATGTTTAGGTACAGAGCACGAAAAAGAGAAAACTAAGCTCAAACCGGGCATTCCTTTTCCATAAGTTTAGTCCCTCAAGTCCGGAAAAGTGATAAACCTATACCTGAGAATACTCTTCTCAATTCCGAAAAAAAGAGAGTGATCCTTTCTCGTATTATTCCGCATTGTCCGAGAAAGAGATAACTTACCACCAATGCGGATGCCCGTTCACATATTCTTAACGAGCTTGAACGGACGAGATAACTCGGCAGTCAAGTCTGTTTTGAAGGAGTCAGACCTGGGCCTAAAGAAACTCCATAAGGGCGGGGAATCCTATAAAGGGATAGCTTGTAAAGAGAGATTCATAAGAAGCTCTAGTTGGCGTGAAAAGTAGCTATGAGGAAACCCCTGGGCCTGAAACAGTGACGAAAATGAGTATCAAGGGATGGCAATGGCATATAAGAATGATACTCATGAAAAGGGATCCTAGCCACGGAAGAACAATGGTAGAGACAAGGGACTAATGGCTTAAAATACCATAGTCTGTGGCAAAAATGTTGAGTACTAAGGTTAATGTGGAGTGATAAGATGCCAACAAGTGTTGGAATGAGCAAAACCACCCTATAGAAGCATCAACACTTTGTAAAAGTAGGTAAACCTGTTCCAAGGCACAAAAGGGGTAATATTAGTCAATTGACGTTTCAAACTATAGAGAAAGACCCACTTTACGAAATATTTTTTCTATTAATAGTTTGAAAATCAAATCATTTCTTACCATTTGCACTTTTTGAACCAAAAAGGGAAAGTTTACCCTCTACCTTTGATCGCTTGCCATGGACAATTGGACCGTCGGAATTCAGATCCGTCAACTACAGGTAACTCTACACCCTAAGCTCTTCATTTTCATCCAAACAAATTTTAAAATTGATGGTCAATTCAGTTTATTTCATCAACATAAAAAATGATAAAATGTATTCGCGGGTTGTTACGCATGAAAGCCGCGAATACGCGCTTCATGTGCGGGTTGCTGCATAGGGAAGTCGCGAATGACTCGCGACTTGTCCCAATGGACAGTCGCGCATGCTACGCAAAAGATAAAAGCTTTAAAAATGGTCACAATTTTTAAATTTTTATGGTGAAATACTGAATTGAACTATGTTTATTTGTCAGGGAAAACATGGTGCTGGAGTGGAGGGAGAGGGAACATGAGATGATGGACCAAGCGGCTCTCCAAAGCCCGCCTACCATCCAAGCATTGCGGAATAGTGGGCTGCTCAAGTTCTTTTGCACATCACCTATGTGGGCCAATGTTCGCATATTAGAGTTCTTAGTCCATTACTGGGACCATGACCTGGGGATGTTCAATATCCAGGGTGAGACTTTGGAGCTTACCACACAGGACATCTACTTCATAACCGGGTTATCACATCGGGGAGCACCGGTGAACCTGGAGGGCACTGGCAGGGGTGGGGACCCCTTGAGTGTCCAGAACTATGTCGATGTATTCTGCAGGCCAGGTACTCAAAAGAAGGGCAGCAGCGTTCTCATAGCAGATATTCAGGATCTTGCATTACAGGTATTAGCCAGTACTATAGTGAGACTTTCAGGGTCAACAGGATTACACATGGCCACCAGGACTCAGATGAGAGTGGTGGTGGACTGCTTTAGAGGCACACTCTTTGATTGGTGTACAGGGATTGCCCCCATCATGAGGAGGCAATTATCCGACTGTAGGACGGGGAGACGGAAGAACTTTGGCTATGCTAGTATATTGGTAGCGTTCTTCTTTGAGAGGGTGCCAGATATTAGCCCTGCGATACCCTTATAGGTCCATCATCCATGGCAGCCGAGGCTGAGCCGGTGGGGAGATATCTT
The DNA here is from genome assembly GCA_001517045.1 of Pseudotsuga menziesii. NCBI lineage: Eukaryota > Viridiplantae > Streptophyta > Pinopsida > Pinales > Pinaceae > Pseudotsuga > Pseudotsuga menziesii. The sequence goes on from LPNX010168579.1 coordinate 112,191, forward strand.
CCTCCGTCAAGGAGGAGGAGATGTAGTACAGAGCATGTATGATGATGATTTCTATTCATGGTGGGAACGGTAGGTGTCGGCGTTGGAGCAGTTTCCATACGCTGGGTTAGATTTCCGAGGTGATCCAGACCTAGTCCTCCCTCCAGGAGGAGCATGGGGAGAGATGGGTAAGTATTTTTTTATTTTTTATCATTATCAAATTTTTATGGATTTTCAAATGATAGGATATATACATATGCACAAGTCTAAACCCACTTTATGTGTCAAAATGCAGATATTGGACCGGTCCGCCCTGTAGGGCACCCACGTACCTTCGTACGTCCTGTTGTAGGGGGAGACCCAGGATTGATCACGGTACTCGAGGAGAAGCTAGGCAGGCTGACCGAGCGAGTACCTACGATACGGATAGAGCATCTCCCTATAGCTATGCAGGAGTCAGTAGTTGAGGTTCCACCGGCCTGGCTACGTCTTTTCAAACGGGTAGCCAGAGCAGTATGTGTATATAGAGATGCAGTGGAGGTTGCCGAAGCCTAGGAGGCTGAGGAAGCCAGGGGGCACAGAGATCACGGGGACCAACCAGGTCCCAGTGGCCATGGTGAGCAGGCTTAGTTTTAGGCATTTTGATGGATGTTGATCCACTTTTTGTATATTTTGTACATGATGGGATCTACAGATCAGACTTGACCTATCCTATGTATGAACAGATATTTACATATATATATATATATATGTGTGTGTGTGTGTGTGTGTGTGTGTGTGTGTGTGTCAGCTTATTTACAAATGTTTCTTATGTATATGCTATATATTTTATGGAATGTGTGTGAGATGCCAGTCCAAAATATAGTTAGCATATGCATCAGTTAATGAATTTTGGTTTCGTGGAATGTGATTAAAAGTAATAACTTCAAAATGTCTTTCCAGTAAACGTATTTTGCATGAACTGACGTAACAATGTAGGATTACGCACCTGGTAAGCTCGATTGAGCTGGGAAACAACCAACTGAGAATCTAAACGGACTTCAAGTTGGGTGATGCCTCGTGACAAAGCATCCCATAGGAGCTCAATGACAGCCCTATATTCAGCAACATTATTGGAAGCAAGACCTAGACAAGCGCCACCCGCGGCAACAAGCTGTCCTGAAGGGGAATAGATAACCCATGCTGCCGAAGCCAGGTTACAAGTGTGACGGCTGGTGCCATCAGCAAAACCTACATACATCTCGAAAGACATCTGCAACAACCAGCAGATAGTATAAAAAATGAAACTGACAACCTAATGTACATAAAATACATACATTAATATACAAGAAAAAGTGCTAAGCCTAGGCATAGTACTTCTTCAGGTAGAGCCCATTTCTAGGCTTAGGCAGCTTATTTCCATCATAATCCACTAATTCATATGCACCTTTACTCAAAAATTTCGACACAACATAGGGTCCCAACCACATAGCCCTGAATTTTCCTGCCCCCAGGGGCTCTTTATCTTGATCCCAGAGCAAGACAAGTTCCCCCTCAGAGAAAACCCGAGGTTTGACCATTTTATCATATTGAGATTTAACCCTATTCTTATGAGCTTGATTTGCAGTCAACGCATCTCTACGTTGTTCATCAAGGTGTTCTAAATGGAGCAACCGTTCTTCAAGCTCAGTTGTGTCAGGTAGCACGTGAATAGCTATCTGCAAGGATGGGATTTCGCATTCAATCAGTGTAATAGCTTCCACCCCGTGAACGAGTTGGAAGGGGGAAAAACCCGTAGCAGTTTTGACATTGGTTCGATAACCCCAAAGAGCAGGATATAACATGATGTGCCAATTTGAACGGGCTGCATCAATAGTACGTTTAAGTATAGTTTTTAAAGTTTTGTTTACAGCCTCAACCTGACCATTTGCTTGCAGATAATAAGGAGAAGAATTTTCTTGTCGAAATCCAAGCATGGTGGTCAGTTCTGTCATCATGTGATTTTGGAAATGACTGCCACGGTCAGTGACAATCACTTTGGGAATACCAAACCTAGCAATAATCTGATTAAACACGAAGTAAGCTGCCGTTTCCCCATTGTCTTTGAAAGTAGGCATTGCCTCTGCCCATTTTGTGAAATAGTCGACAGCGACAATGATGTATTTGTGCCCCCCAGCCGAGGCTGGGTTGCATGTCATATAATCGATCCCCCACTTCATGAAGGGGCCTACCGAGACAACAGGAAACAAGGGAGCAGGATGCGACCGCATTTTTCTGGTGTAAAGCTGACATGGATGACAGCGTTTCACAGCCTCCACACAATATTTAAAGATGGTGGGCCGGAAATACCCGGCACGTAATATCTTCTGGGCCGTTGCTAACCCAGATAAATGACCCCCACACGCTCCGCTATGGGAATCATTTAGGACAATCTCCGCTTCCTCATGGGTAAGGCAGCGATGCAAGACGGAATCTACCCCTCGTTGATACAATGTATCTCCTATTATGAGGTAGTTTTTAGCATGAATACGTAACTTACGTCGGTCTTCCCTAGAGTAAGCGGTAGGATACTTCAAAGTCTGGAGATATATAAGAATATCTCCGTACCAAGGATCAGAGGTTGATATAAGGAAGATGTGCTCATCTGGGAATGAGTCATCTTGAACCACTACATCTTCTTCCGTAGGGAATTCTGCTATAAGCTCGGCAAAAACTAAGGACTTTTTGGATTTAGCGGATTGGAAAACCAAGTCAAACACTTGGAGAATGACTATCCACTTATTGAATTTTCCCCCAACAATCCGTCGGGATAAAACATATTGGAAATGGTTTACATCCGCCACTACAGTAGTGGTCCTCAGTAAGATGTAGTGCCGTAACCTCTGGACAGCATAAACAGCCGCTAAGGCTAACTTCTCGACGTGGGAGTACTTAAGCTCAGGCCCAACCAGAGCGCGGATAAGATAATAGACAACATGCTCAACAAGCTTGTCATCCTCCTGAACTAGCACTACCCCAATGGTAGACTCCGACGCGGCCAGATATAATAAAAAATCCCTAGAGTAATCTGGCGGGCGTAATAAAGGAGCCGACAACAAGGCTTTCTTCAATGCCTCGAACGCGAGTTGTGCAGTTTCATCCCATACAAATGGGGTGTCCTGTTTAAGCAGGCGCATGAAACCTTTAGTGATCTTGGCATAATTAATGATAAAACGTCGAAGGAAGTTAGACTTACCTTGTAGACTCTGAAGTTGCCTAAGTGAACGAGGAGGAGGCAGATCTACAATGGCCTCGACTTTTAATGGATCCACCTGTATGCCCCTACTAGAGACAATGAATCCAAGCAATCTACCTGATTCGACGCAGAAAACACACTTGTGGGGA
>LPNX010168596.1:9334-45746 GCA_001517045.1 Pseudotsuga menziesii
AGGTTCTCTCGGATTAGATGAGAGACTGTGAAAAGTGGAAAAGATAACACATCATTTATGATGTGGGATGCATACATTAATGTGTTGATTTCTAATAAATAAGGTGACTAAGTTTTGGTGGACGTAACCCCAAGTATGGGGTGAACCATGTACATTGGTGTCTCCCCTGTGTTTGCATCTTGTATTTCTATCTTCACTTTGGATATTGTGATTTTATGGTTATTAATTTGTATAGAATATCATTAAATATTATCTTATATGCTTTAAGTAAAGATGTCAAATAATGATTGATTATGTACGATTGATGAGGAGAGGTATTGGACTTAGAGTTCTGGGTGAATTTACATAAAGTACATGTTAATGGAAAAATGGCAATATCTTCTACACTAAGTATACATCCTCTTTGAATTTAAGATTTGATTGGGATAGACTGAAAGGTAATGGCATGTAAACTTTAAGTGTGTTACAATTATACAAAGAGACAATTAAAAATAAAAGTTATTACCCTACGCACATTCTTCACTTTAGATTTATTGAGGAAATACACGTATGTTACAGGTCCCTACCTAACATGTTAAGCATATATAAATATTAATCTCATGAAGAATTTGTAATGATCGAATTTAATACAATTGATTCATGACGTTTCAGTGATGGGTTCACAATGTGTTTTAGTTTGTACATTATCATTGTGTTATATTTAAGGATGGTTGTTCAAAGGTATAAATAGTTTTGAAAAAGGAAATTTTTTAATTTTACTGATATGGGTTTGTGACAATGACACTTGTAATATCACCCTTGCTATCCCTGAAATACTTTGTAGTTGTAAATGGTGATTGTACTTGTTCTGGTGAGGAGATCAAGGCCAAGGCCCCATGAGAAGAAAATCTTGTGATCTATGTGAGTTAAAATTTCCTAGGTGGTAAACTTAGGATACTTGAGAAAATTGTCGCGACGTAATGATGGAAACAAAACCCATTAGGGCTAAGGGAAAATGGTTATGGAGTCAATATATAATATCTCCCCATTTCACGATCATAAATGACAAAGTATAAGTGTAAAACCTAGCCTCATGCGAAAGATTTATAAGTGAATTTAATAATGCGAAGGGACTCAAGAAAACATATCCGACCAAAACGATAATGGTGGACAAAATCCACTAAGGAAAGGGTAAAAAGTTAGTTGGACCTTAGAAACTGAGAAAAGGATCAGCAACTCCCTTGACGACCTAAGCCCCTAGGTACCAACCTAAGGTAAAATGGGTCAAGACGAGGCAGGTTACTTCGGCTAGCAAAATAATGGACCTTATGATCCTCTTTTATCACAAAGGAAAAAAAAAGAAAAAAAAAAGATGTCTAACCCAATATTCATTACGACATCCAGTATAGATACATGCTATATGGTAAAGTGATAGTATAGGTTACCACGTAAGAATCATACAAAACATATAACTACTTACAGGTCGCATCATAGAAACTAAATTATAAATATGTATACATCGATATATATATATATATATATATATATATATATATATATAGAATAAACAATGAATGATATGCAAGTCAACTGGAATGGATGGAGATTTTATGCATTAATGAATATTTAAGAGTCTGATTTCCTTGGACTAAATGGTAGGTATTATTCCCATAACAAGAAAAATAAAGGCCATTTGTCTTAACCTTTCAAACACTTGAAAGGATAGTGGAGCCACTTAGCTACAAAAGAGGGAAACAAATTTAATATACCCAACGACCATTAAAATTTGGGGGGAGCGGGGGGGGGGGGAATCTTTGCCTTTATAAGGGGGATCTTTGCACTTCTAAGGGGGGATCTCTCCGTCTTTAGGAAAAAGAAAGAGATGTGTTTGGGCAAGGAAGGAGCTCTGTGATTTTTATTTAAAAAAGGGGATCTCTGCATTATCTAGAAAAAGACCCCTACCTATCTCATTAAAAATGATCTTTGCGTTCTCAACCAGGTCTAAAAATATCATCCTAGTATGCCTTTGCAAAATTGTTTCTTAGAGAGTTTCTGTTAGCTGGCGGGACAGATATGTTATAAATTACTGTGGTCATTGTTTTATTTTCCTATTGTATTGATTTATATTATATAAATTTGTTATCACTTGAATGCTTGCATCGGGAGATTCATTATAGAAATGCTCCTATCGTTTGTGGTAAGCCTATGGTATAACCTACCTTTAGATCTATGAAGAATGTATGTGGGTATGATTTAATTTCTGAAAATCACTTACCTCATTTGTATGCATGATGGCTATTAAAAGAATTAAAATTATTTCCCCCTCGATTTCTGCATTAGGTTATGCAAGGATCGAACTCTCCGGGAATCAACAGTCTCAGTTGAATGGAAGGGAGTGTCGTTTTAATATTATAACTGCGCTCTCTTAAATGAGACCGAGAATCATAGTCCCTATTGAATGTGGCATGTGCCATTAAAATTATAGCACATGTTTTCTCTTCAGCAGGCTCCGTTGAATGGCAGCGTGTGCTATATTTATACTTCTGTTCTCTTAAATAGGACCTGAAATTGTAGTCTCTATTTAAATGGCCGCGTGTGCCATTAAAAATTGGCATGTGTTTTCTCTTCAGCATGCTCTCTTTAATGGCAGCCTGTGCCATTTAATTTTATACTGGAATTTTCTCTTAAAGAAGACTAGGAATTGCCACCTCTGGGGAGTGGCTGCTTGTGCCATTAAAACTTGGCATGCGTTTCTCTTCAGTAGTATTTTTGGAAATGGCAGGAGGGATGTTTCATTTTTTCCTTTTTCCTATGTTCTCTCTTAAATTCACATGGAAACGACGTCCAAAGTATGCATTTCTATCTTTGAAATTTTTCTGTTTATGATTTGCTCACACACAGTCCTGGGAAGCTGTCTCCCCTTTCTACAGGTTATCCCTGAATGTGCTATGACATTGTTGTTTTGGTATTACCATCCAAATGATTTGCATGTTCAATCTGTAGCTTGGTTTTGTCATGGCCATTCCTTCCTTGTATGTTGATGCCTGGAAATTTCCTTTTTTCAAGGGGACTAATACCTGAGTTTGGAATTGTTTGAAGCAAGGGTTGCAATCTCATCCTCCCGACATTCTCAATGAGTCCGAATGATAAAAGACTCTATGAATTTCCTGTTAGAAAGGAGCTACTCAGTGAACCGGAACCAAGACTCGTTCCTGACATTGTTTCGCTTTTTCTCAAATGTTCTTGATAAAGTCCAGTGGAGCACACACGCCCATGATCCACAAATCGGGAAACTTTTCCATATGTTAGTTGCTGAGCTTCTTGATTATACTTTAGAAATTAGTAATTTTATATCTCTTTGACTGACAATTGGTGGCTCAGGCCCTATCTAATGGAGCTATAAATTTATATGTCGATACTAGCACAAAAATCAATCTGAGCTCTGCGGTCTTACGTTTGTCCTCCCAAAAAATATAGCACTGATATTCGCATTAGAGAAGATGATGTGTATGTTGTGAGGATATTTTCTTTCCTTGTTATTAACTTTTATTGTAAAACATAGGCACCAATTTTATAATGGATATCAAGGAAGTAAAATGCTCACTAGGGGTCTGAACAATGTAGGATATAAATTTGAATTGCCCTCTTCGCAGTAGTGTCTCTGGAGTTTTTTAGGACTAGGACTATGTATAGGCATTTGTGAAATATTTGGATTGGTGTATTTTTCTTATTCTCATGGTTATTTCTCTTGCATGGGTCAAACCGTGTTTCTAGATCCACCACCATACCGAGGACGATTTGAAAGATTAAAATATTGTTGAGTAAATTAGTTAAACTTCTTCTGTTACTCTAACAAAGGGTGGAACATTTGGGGATTTTTTCCGGGTATGGTCAAGGCTCCTTTACTCCACTGAGGGTTATTTTGAACTTACGTGTTATTAATGTTATACTGTACTCGTATCCACAGCTATCATGACAAACTAGTGGGATAATTTAAACTAGTATAATGGTATGGGAATGATGTCATAAAGGGTAGAAGTGCTAATTAAATTTATATGTGGTCGTTTAGTGTTAATCAAAATAAACGTAGCTATTTACTATGTTCCTAAAATGTTATATAGTTATGGATGTTTCATGTAGAGATGGACTATATTACCTTAACTACCCTCTGTGTTTAAGGGAACCCTATTTCATTAGGTATCAATTTCATGATGGATGGGACTCCATCATATGGATGTATAAAAATATATTTGTTATATTAGCAAAATTTGGAATGGAGGCCATGCTTACTTAGAGTGTATCCAAAGATGTTTTATCATTTGGATCTCGGGTTGATGATGTAAGGGTTCTCTATGGATTATGAGTAACTGAGCTAGAGAGAAATGAATGACGCATCATTTATGATGTAGGTTGTATACCTTTCATATGTGGAAACTTAAATAAAGAAGCTGGCTAACTTTTGGTGGACGTAACCCCAAGGTTGGGGTGAACCACATACATTGGTATTGTCTTACCTTTCCTTGATGTGTACTATTTTATGTGCTTTGATGTGTTTTTGATGATCTCCTTTTATATGATGAAATAAACGGTTGGGTTCCTTCCTATGAGTATGTTAAACATAAAATAAGATGGTTAATATGCACAAGGTGGAGTAAAAGCTGAAGCTATTGATTAAGGCCCTCTCCTAGTGTGTTAAGTAAATAATATCAATAGCAGAAGGAAATGAAATGGTTGATTCTAAAATGTTTTGACTCGTGCTGATTCAGATATGGAAAGCTTCCTCAAAATAACCAACACACTTTCAATGATTGTTTTACAAGTTTGTAGTATTGATATTACCAAATTTGTTTTAGACTTGATTAATTGAATTGCCATGTAAACAAATATGACACTGACATGATTGAATTGTTTAAATATATAGTAAAAACAAATAGAAAATATTACCCCATCCTCTCACAACTACTCGGAGGTAATTGAGGGTTGTTACAACACTTCCCTTTGCAAGGAAAGGTGCCCCCATTGGAAATCATGAATTCAATGTTGGAGCAAGGATGGAAAAAACAATTGGCCTGTTTGGCGATCTCGGAGTCAATGAAGTTATGAGGACTACCGGAATCAATGAGTATTGCAAGAGGGATATTTTTGAAGAAACACCTGACTTGCACGGTTTGGTGGGTTGTGACTCCGGCGAAGGCATGGAGAGATATCTCTGGCTAGTTTTCTTGAGTAGGAAGGTCAACAAGAAGTTGTTGAATGCCACCGTCATAATCTACTAAATGCTTAGCATCATGAAAATTTTCAGGTGCAGGACGAGAATCCACATCCAAGAGATAAATATTTTGCTTAGCACATCGATGTCCTCACATGAATTTCTCATCACAATTATAACAAATCCATTTTTCCCTACATGCCTACATCTCGGCTTCAGACAAATGCTTCATATCAGTGGTTCTACGAGCTGGCAGGATTGGAGGTGTTTGGGGAAGTAGATTTCTGATGGAACAAATATGGATTTGGAGAGTTGTTGAGCCATGATATTGTCCTCCACCAATTTATTCAACCATAGGGCTTCCCTCATTGTGTTTTGACTGAACATTTTAACCTAAAATTGAATTGTATCCTTAAGACTAATGATAAAAAAACTCAGGTAGAATGCATCAGGAAATCATTCTGTGTGATTGGATAGTTTCTCAAATTCTATCTCATACTCCCTCACATTGTGAGTTTGACGAAGTTTGGTGAGTGCTCCTATGAAATAATCAAAAGCACTAAGGCCAAATCGTTGCAAAAGGATTTGGAAAAAATATTTCTAGTTTGGCTCTATGTGAGCCTTGATGTACTAATGGAACCATTGAAGGGATTCATGTTCCAAACAAAAGGATGCAAGTAGTACTTTATTGACATCAAAAGTGTTATGTAGACTCAAAATATTGTTCTTCCTTGTAAATCCATCCAGTCGGGTGATCACCATTGAAGTGAGGAAAATTAGGATCTCACCCGCGAAAGTTGGTAGGAGAAGAGAACCCAGTGTCTGCAGAAGACTTAGACTGTCGTTAGTTTCTCCTGGTTGAATGTTCAATATGCAGACCGAGAAATTTTTGATCTGGATCTTTGAGTTTGGTCTTGAGGGAGACAAGTTATTCTTTCAGTTTTTTATTTTCTCATGTGTTCGTGACAACCATAAGCATGTTTTTTTTAAATGGGTAGAAAAAAAAACATAAAGGGTTTTAGAAAATAAAAATTTTGATTTGGAAATAACTCGGGTGGGTAATTGGGATTTAACTAGGTTTTGGACACTTTTTGAGGGACAGGGACACAGAAAATGCGAAATTCATATGTAGGGTGAAAGAATTGGGAAATTTGTCAGAGAGGGACAAAGAATCAAAATTGGGAAACTAACATGGTGGAAACATTTGATGGCAATTGGGTGAGAATCAAAGATGTTATGGAAAACAATAAAAATAGACAAATGTGGAATTTCGAGCTCCAGGAAGTGGAATTTGGGATAGGGTCCTCAAGGAAGGAAATATGCATAATGGAATTACGGGGGTTATAGTGAATTTTCAAGGGAAATTATGCTAAAACAAAGAAGATATGGAAAACAACTAGAAATTTATACCTTTTTTTGTGCTTGGTGGACATGATATGTGGTAGCTCTAAAAAAATGGGCTTTATCAACTTGAAATAGATGTTGACTCCATGTATGTTCAGATCCAAAAGTTTCAGGGGATTCACTTGGACACCAATGCTATATAATGTCCTACGTATTGGGGTAGTACCCCTCACTCCACGGCTCAAGTAAAACTGATAACCTATTAGCCACAAATGGAAACTCTTGGTTTACCTCACGGGTGGAAACTAGTCAATCATGTATGGGTTGTTTCACTTTTCCCTTGGAAGGTCCTCTCAATGGCCAGCTACTTCAAGGTTCTTGTGGTACATTTAGATATAGTTATTGCAGTTAAAAATGTTTTTTCGGATCAATTGAAAATTTAGCATACAATGATTACAATATAAAAGTTCAATTTAAATTACAATACAATTGCAAATTCAAAATTTAAAATTCAATTACATTACAATTTAAAATTCAATTAATTCACTCACATTAGGATTTTATTGATTGTAGACCACTTTGAGGGGGAAACCTCCTTTGAGAAATATCAATACAAAATAACCCATGGATTCCTTCATTGGTCTGAACACATACTTATATACTAAGTCTAATCTAAACAACTATTACTCTCCATGAATGTGGGATAATACAACATACAAATTGGAAGACTTAACAACTATTACTCACCATGAATGTGGGATAATACAACATACTAATGGGGTGACTTACAAACCATATGTGTCCAACAAATATACTAACAAAATAATGAGGAGGGTTGACATAGGTTCTTAACATCCCCTCCCTCTTAGAGAATCTTTGTCCTCAAAGATTTAGATGTGGAAACTATTGCCGAATCTGAAGGAGTGGTTTCTATGTAGCATCATCTGGTTGCATGTCATTCCATTGAATTAAGACATATGTGATGGACCGAGAGAGAAGATGACAAGTGCGCTTATTGAGGATGATCTTTGGTTCCAAAACGATGGATCCTTCATTATCTAGTTCTCGTAAAAGAATTTGTGCTTTGATGTTGGTGCCAATCACTTTCTTAACACGATAAACATGAAATACTAGGTGAATGCGAGAAGATGGAGGAAATTCTAATTTATAAGAAACAGAACCAATATTGTAAATAACCTAATATGACCGATAGAACTTTGGATCCATATTTTAATGCCCTTTTAGTTTCAGGGAGGATTTCTTGTAAGGTTGCAGATGAAGAAAAATCGTATCACCAACTTCAAAAGTGCGGTCAGAACGACGTTGATCAATGTGTTGTTTCATGCGGTTTCTTTCCATGTGAGGATGGTCGTGCGGAATGTGAAGAATCTGATCTCGGTTTCGAAGAGCCATCTCAACTGCCTAAACTGGTGAACTGTTGGGGGTGTATGATAGGAGCATTGACGGTGCCTGATCATAAACTCCTTCATATGGAGTCATTTTAGATGCAATATGGTAGGAAGTATTATACCACCATTTAGCGAGAGGGATCCACTTTTCCCAGCGATGTTGTTATTCAGAGGTGAAGAAACGAAGATAAGTTTACAAACATTTTTTGATGACTTCAGTCTCACCATCTGTTTGTAGGTGATATTCTAAACTCATATTCAGTTTGGTGCTAGTGAGGCCAAATAGCTCGTTCCAGAAATGACTTGTGAAAGTTGTGTCTTGGCCTGAGACAATGGAAGAAGGGATCCATGAAGGAGAAATATCTAGTCCATGAAACTTTTTGCAACTAAGGAGGTGGTATATGGATGGTTGAGAGAAAAAAATGACTATATTTGGAGATCCGATCAACCACAACCAAGATTATGGTCTTTCCTCCATATTTAGGGATCCCTTCAATGAAATCCATCGAAATAAATGTCCAAATCCTTGTAGGGATGGGAAAAGTTTTGAGCAAGCCAGGAAGGAGTGTAGTTTCACGCTTGTGGTGCTGGAAGGTATCACTTAAGACAACCATGTGTTGAATTTCCCATTTTATTCCTTTCCAAAAAATGTTACGTCCTGTCCGCTCATACGTTTTGCGGAACCCAAAGTGCTCTCACAATGGAGAAGAATGGAGTTAATAGAAGACATCCTAGTGAAGATATGTGCTTTGGGGAAGCACCATATGACCCTTGTATCTGAGAGAAGAACCATCCCAAGAGTAATGTGGTACAACAGAAGGGTTACTTGCCAACTTTTGGATGATTTCAGATAATGAAGAGCCATTGACATAGCCTTTTTCAACAAATTGTTATCAATTTGGAATAGACATAGAAATAGTTTAAAAGAAAATGGTCATTAAATGTGCGGGAAAGAGCATCTACAGTAATATTGTACTTATCCTTCTTATAATTGATCTCATAGTAATAACCCACGAGTTTGCTAACCCTTTTTTGTTGTCTTGGGGACAAGACCCATTGTTCCAGGAAATATTTTAGACTATGGAGATCAGCCTTGATACAAAAATGATTCCCTAAGAGTTATCGACACCACTTCTGTACTGCATGAAAAATAGCCATCATTTCCTTCTCATATCTAGAGGAGGCTAAATTCTTTTGAGAAAGGGATTTGCTGGTGAACGAAATGGGATTGTCATATTGAAGGACGACAACACCAATTCCATTGTCGCAAGCATCAATCTCAATCGTGAAAGGATTTGAAAAATAGGGCATAGTTAGAACAGGTGTGGTACACATAGCTTGTTTCAGTTTTTCAAATGCACATTCTATAGCATGTGTCCATGTAAAAGCATCCTTTTTCAGTAGAGATTTTAATGGAGCTGCAATCTCCCCATAATCCTTGACAAACTTGTGGTAATAGTGATTGAGTCCCAAAAACCCACGAAGGCTCTTCAAGTTTTGAGTAAATGACCAATTTTTCATGGCATCTATTTTGGCAGGATCGACGTGAACCCCTTGTGCTAAAATAATATGCTTGAGATACTCTACCTACTTCCTCCCAAAAACACATTTAAATTTTTTGGCACAGAGATGATGGTCACAAAAAAGTTGAAGTACAAGATCAAGATGTTGGAGATGCTCAACCAATGTTAAACTATATATGAATATATCATCAAACAAGACTAGAATGAAGTTTCACAAGTAGGGACAGAATATTTTATTCATCAATTTCTCGAATGTGGGTTGAGCATTCATGAGGCCAAATGGCATGACCAAAAATTCCTAGTGTCCAGCATGTGTGCAGAAATTTGTTTTAGCGATATCATCCTCATGGACCTGAATTTGGTGATACCCAGAAAGAAGATCCAACTTGGAAAAAACATGAGCACCATGAAGTTCATCCAAAATCTCATCAACAACAGGAATTGGAAACTTATCCTTGATTATGATGCGATTAAGTACTTCAAATTCAATGCATAGGTGCCATGACCCATATTTTTTTTGGAAAAGAAGAACTGGTGAAGAGAAGGAACTGGTATGAGGGAGAATAATACCTTTCTTCAGTAAGTCCCGAACAAGCATCTCAATCTCTGTCTTGTGGTGAAATCGGTAGTGATAGGGACTAATGTTAGGAGGGAATCTTCTAGGAAGGAGAGGAATACGATGGTCCTATGGTCTTGAAGGTGGAAATCCCACTTGCTCAGTAAAAAGACATGGATATTGATTCACAATTTGTTGTAGATCCAAGGGAGTAGTTGAGACTGCTGAAGGTTGCATTTGAATGAAATGGAGTTGAGCGATGACACCATGTGAGCTCTTCTTAGGGATATTTTCCATGCGATGTGAATTAATGGTGCTAAGAGACCCTGGTTGTAAGGCCTTCAATGTGTTTTTTTTCCCAATGACTAAAAAATGCATTCAAAGTTCATCAAAATCCCATAAAATGTGTCCAAGTGTGCGTAACCATTGAGCAGCCAAAACCACATCACATCCACCTGAGGGAAAGGAAAACATGTTAGAGCGCAATATATAATCCCCAATAGATATTAGCACATTACGACACTTCCCTTTGCAAGGAAAGGTTCCCCCATTGGAAATCATGAATTCAAATTTGGAGCAAGGATGGACAAAATAATCAGCCTGTTTGGCGATCTCGGGGTCAATGAAGTTATGAGTACTACCAGAATCAATGAGTATTGTAAGAGGGATATTTTTGAAGAAACACCTGACCCACATGGTTTGTTGGGTGGTGAATCATCTAAGACATGGAGAGATATCTCTGGATGGTTTTCTTGACTAGGAAGGTCAACACGGATTTGTTGAATGACACCCTCATCATCTACTCGATGCTTAGCATCATCAGAAATTTCAAGTGCAGGAGGAGAATCCACATCCAAGAGATAGAGATTTTGATCATCACATCAATGTCCTTGTGTGAATTTCTTGTAACAATTATAACGGATCCATTTTTCCCTACATGCCCACATCTCGGCTTCAGAAAAATGCTTGATATGAGTGGTTCTAGGAGCTGGCAGGATTGGAGGTGTTTGGTGAAGTAGATTTCTGAATGGAACAAAAGTGGATTTGGAGAGTTGTTGAGCCATAATCTTGTCATCCACCCATAGATTCAACCCTAGGGCCTCCCTCATTATGTTGGGATTGAACATTTTAACCTAAAATTGGAATGCGTCCTTCAGACTAATGATAAAACAACTCAAGTAGAATGCATCGGGAAATCAGTCTGTGTGATTGGCTAGTTTCTCAAATTCTGTCTGATACTCCCTCACAGTGTCAGTTTGAAAAAGTTTGGTGAGTGCTCCTATGAAATCATCAAAAGCACTAGGGACAAATCATTACAAAAGGAGTTGGAAAAAATATGTCTAGTTTGGCTCTGTGTGAGCCTTAATGTACTAATGGAACCATTGAAGGGCTTCATGTTCCAAACGAAAGGATGCAAGTGGGACTTTATTGATATCAAAAGTGATATGTAGACTAAAATATTGATGTTCCTTGTAAATCCATATAGTCGGATCATCACCATTGAAGTGAGGAAAATCAAGCTCTCACCCACGAAAGTTGCTAGAAGAAGATAATCGAGTGTGTGTAGAAGACTCGGACTGTTGTCGGTTGCTTATGGCTAAATGTTGAATATGGAGACTGAGAAATTTTTTATCGAGATCTTCGATTTTGGTCTTGAGGGAGACAAGTTCTTCTTTCATTTTTTTATTTGCTCCTGCATGCGTGACAACCATAATCATGTTTTTTTTTAAATGGGTAGAAAGAAAAAAAAAACATAAAGGGTTTTAGAAAAGAAAAAATTTGAGTTGGAAGAAAACTTGGGTGGGTACTTTTGGTTTGACTAGGTTTTGCACACTTTCTAAGGGACAAGGAAGTAGAAAATGCAAAATTCATAAGCAGGGTGAAAGAATTGGGAAATTTTTCATAGAGGGACAAAGAAGCAGAATTGCGAAACGAACATGGTGGAAAAAATTGATGTCGATTGGGTGAGATTCAGAGATGTTATGGAAAACACTTAAAATAGACAAATGTGGAACTTTGAGCTTCACAAAGTTGAATTTGGGATAGGGTCCTCACGGAAGGAAATATGCATAATGGAATTATGTAGGTTATAGTGAATTTTGAAGGGAAATGGAGCTAAAACAAAGAAGATATGGAAAAAAAATTAGAAATTTATACCTTTTTTTTTGCTGTGTGGCAGCTCTCGAAAAATGCACTTTACCAACTAGAAATTGATATGGACCCGAGGTATGTTCAGCTTCCTAAAGGTTCAGGGGATTCAGTTGGCTGCCAATGTTGTCTAACGTCTTTCGTATTGTGCCGTACCGCTCACTCCACGGCTCAAGTAAAACTGATAACCTATTAGCCACAAACGACAACTCTTGGTTTACCTTATGGGTGGAAACTAGTCAATTAGGTAGGGGTCGTTGCCCTTTTCTCTTGGAAGGACCTCTCAATGGTGATCTACTTCAGGGTTCCTTTGGTACATTTAGATATATTTATTACAGTTACAAATTTTTTTACGAATCAATTTCAAATTTAATATACAATGATTACAATATAAAAGTTCAATTTAAATTACATTACAATTGCAAATTCAAAATTCAAAATTCAATTACATTACAATTTAAGATTTAAATTACTATTATATTAGAGTCTACACATTACAATTCAATTACAATTACATTACTCTACACAATTCAACTACAATTTAAACATTGTAATTCAATTACAATTTAAAATTCAAATTTAATGTGTAATTTCAATTGAAAATTCAATGTGTAGTTACAATTTAAAAGTTCAATTTCAATTACATTACAGTTGCAAATTCAAAATTCAAAATTCAATTACATTACAAGTTAAAATTTAAATTACAATTACATTAGAGTTTACACATTACAATTCACTTACAATTGCACATTAAAATTCAATTACAATTTAAAATTTCAAGTTTAATCTATAATTTCAATTGAAAATTCAAGGTGTAGTTACAATTTAAAAGTTCAATTTCAATTACATCACAATTGCAAAATCAAAATTTAAAATTGAGTTACATTACAATTTTACATTGTCTAGGTTTATTTTAATATCTATTGTTCAACATTTTTCATAAAGTCAATATGGATACAAAGCATTCTTTTATTATTAGGAGTGTAGACAACGCATTGAAGTGATACATACATGCACTTTTTTTTACATTATTATGTTTTTTTTACAATAAATATTTTTATTCAAAGTTCAAGTAGAATAACCATGTGTTAGTGAGGATTAATATTCACAAGTAAGCATATGGAAGATGGCTGCTTTGGTTGTGTATAACGTACTCGAGGAATAAACCTTTTCATTGTTGCTTCATCTTCATGGTGGATATCTCAATATTGAAACTACCTTCTCCATTACAATTCTAAAACTCTATTTGAATATTTAAGGAGGTATGACCCTCCCTTAAGTGACTCCATGAATGGATACATGCAGCTTAGGGATATTTCTTGGAATATTTAGTTTCTATCCACCCACATAAACTTTCAATAAAAATTGGTTTCCTAGTACTGCTCTCAAATACAATTTACCCATTTTATAAGGTTAGTTGGCTATAATTTAATAATTCTTGTTTTTTACAAATTATGACTCTTTAACACGTGTTTATCCTAGATATTGATTATCTTCAACCATATAGTATCTTTAATCTTAATTTTAAAGAATCTAACAAACTAGTTATAAAACTATTATGGAGCAAGTTCATGGAGCACTAGTACATTCAAGTGTATTCAAAGTATTAATGTGCTTGTCACATTGGATAACCACGACCCAATTTTCACTAAAACCTCCCATCTAGTATCTTTAAACTTGATTTTAAAACACACACACACACACACACACACACACACACACACACACACACATGTGTGTGTGTGTGTGGAGAAAGTTCATGGAGCACTAATACATTGTTGTATTCAAAGTATCAATGTTCTTGTCACATTGAAGCACCATGACCCAATTTTCACACAAACCTCTAGTGGTAACCTTGAAAAAAAACTATATAAACAATGCAAAATAACTTCCAAAAAAACTCCAATAAAAACTTATTTCCTAAGTTTATCTATTTAATAAGGTAAGATGGTTTTATATTTTAGCGTTCTTGATATTCAAATGTTACAATGATTTTGTAATTCTTTATCCTAAATATTGACAATCATATACCATCTAATATATTTATTCTTGATCTTAAAATATCTTAAAAATTTACTTATAAAATTATTAAAAATTAATTCACAAAATAAAGTTTTAATATAAAATGTTAACAAAATTATATTGACTTTTAAAGTCTACACATTACAATTCAATTACAATTTACACATTGCAATTCAATTACAATTTCAAATTTCAAATTTAATGTGTAATTTCAATTGACAATTGAGTGTGTAGTTACATTTTAAAAGTGCAATTTCAATTATTTTACAATTCCAAATTCAAAATTTAAAATTCAATTACATCACAATTTAAAATTTAAATTACAATTACATTACTCTACACAATACAATTCAACTACAATTTAGACCTTGTAATTCAATTACAATTTAAAATTTAAATTTAATGTGTAATTTCGATTGAAAATTCAATGTGTATTTACAATTTAAAAGTTCAATTTCAATTACATTATAGTTACAAATTCAAAATTCAAAATTCAATTACATTATAGTTACAAATTCAAAATTCAAAATTCAATTACATTACAAGTTAAAATTTAAATTACAATTACATTAGAGTTTACACATTACAATTCACTTACAATTGCACATTACAATTCAATTACAATTTAAAATTTCAAGTTTAATGTATAATTTCAATTCAAAATTCAATTTACAATTGCAAAATCAAAATTTAAAATTGAGTTACATTACAATTTAAAATTTAAATTACAATTTTACATTGTCTAGGTTTATTTTAATATCTATTGTTCAACATTTTTCATAAAGTCAATATGGCTACAAAGCATTCTTTATTTATTAGGAGTGTAGACAAT
This sequence comes from Pseudotsuga menziesii, assembly GCA_001517045.1. Lineage (NCBI taxonomy): Eukaryota > Viridiplantae > Streptophyta > Pinopsida > Pinales > Pinaceae > Pseudotsuga > Pseudotsuga menziesii. The sequence goes on from LPNX010168596.1 coordinate 24,357, forward strand.
GCATTGAAGTGATACATACATGCACTTTTTCTACATTATTATGGTTTTGTTACAATAAATTTTTTTATTCAAAGTTAAGGTAGAATAACCATGTGTTAGTGAGGATTAATATTCACTAGTAAGCATATGGAAGATGGTTACTTTGGTTGTGTATAACATACTGGAGGAATCAACCTTTTCATTGTTGCTTCATCTTCATGGTGGATATCTCAAGATTGAAACTACCTTCTCCATTACAATTCTAAAACTTTATTTGAATATTTAAGGAGGTATGACCCTCCCTTAAGTGACTCCGTGAATGGATACATGCAACTTGGGGATATTTCTTGGAATATCATAGTTTCTATCCATCCACATAAACTTTCGATAAAAATTTGTTTCCTAGTACTGCTCTCAAATACAATTACCCATTTTATAAGGTTAGTTGGTTATATTTTAATAATTCTTGGTTTTCAAAAATTATGACCCTTTAACACGTGTTTATCCTAGATATTGATTATCTTCAACCATATAGTATCTTTAATATTGATTTTAAAGAATAAAAAAACTATTTATAAAACTATTATGGAGTAAGCTCATGGAGCACTAGTACATTCAAGTGTATTCAAAGTATTAATGTGCTTGTCACATTGTAGCACCATGACCCAATTTTCACCAAAACCTCCCATCTAGTATCTTTAAACTTGATTTTAAAACACACACACACACACACACACACACACACACACACACACACACATCTTTGTGTGTGGAGAAAGTTCATGGAGCACTAATACATTGTTGTGTTCAAAGTAACAATGTTCTTGTCACATTGAAGCACCATGACCCAATTTTCACACAAACCTCTAGTGGTCACCTTGAAAGAAAACTATATAAACAATGAAAAATAACCTCCACAAAAATCTCCAATAAAAACTTATTTCCTAAGTTTATCTATTTAATAAGGTAAGATGGTTTTATATTTTAGCCTTCTTGATATTCAAATGTTACAATGATTTTGTAATTCTTTATCCTATATATTGATAATCATCTACCATCTAATATTATTATTCTTGATCTTAAAATATCTAAAAAAATTACTTATAAAATTATTAAAAATTATTTCACAAAATAAAGTTTTAATATAAAAAGTTAACAAATAAAGTTTTAATATAAAATGTTAACAAAATTATATTGACTTTTAAATTGATAATTATCATATTATTCATACAAACTATCTTAAAGTTTAACTTTCTCCTACCTTTTGACTTCTCTATAAAGTCACTTTTATCTTAATAATAAAAAATGTCGAAAAATAAAAATAAAAATTCAATGTCATATTATAAACAAGGAAGATAAGCCACTTACTGGCTAGAATGTCTATAAGTGCATGCATTTTTTAATTGTCTTATTGATGATGTCTCATGATTGGATGTAACACCCAGGTTTTGACCCCATTTGCATGATGTATATAATGTAATTAATCATGGTGAGGAACTAAAGGCAAAAGCCCCACCATCGATTTGGTTGTGAATGTTTCGGCAATGGGGATAGTTGCCGATGGTATATCGTGCTATCCGGCACATTATATTTTGGAATCATGTAAATACGCACATCAATTAAAATAAACCCACAACCAGCTACGACAGTGCAACGTTAAAATGAAAAGGGCATGATTCCAAAGGATAAGGGTGGGGGATGTCAAACCTTGGTCTATGGGGGGGGAAACCCATGTATTACCACCTTGTTTGATTTTCCATCTTCTCTTGTCTCACCCAACCCCTTTAATGTCTTGTTGAGTAGTTGGGGGCAGTTATTGCTGAGTATTGGTGGGTGTGGCAGGACTGTCAGTCCTTGCCCACGTGCCCACTCCACCAGCAGACTCTCCTCTTCACTCGCGTGGGGCAGAAGAAACACTCTCCATTTTCTCTCCACAATGCCACTCTTCTCGGGTCTATCCATTCCTCATGATTGTCTGTTCATCCGTGCGCATAGGCCGGGTCTGTTCACTCTCACGTAGGGATGTGCAGGGGGAGGCCGGTTCATCTCCTCACGTGGAGCTGACGAGCTGGAAGAGCGGCCTCAAGGGAACAATTTCTCCTGTGTATGTGACATAGCCGTGGTTTTAATCCACGATTCTGGCCTACTATTGGTTTAACCCACTATTTGGGTTGCTGTCATTCTTCCCCTGATTTCTGGATGCCGTTGAGAGTCCGATTTCTTCTTCCATTTTGGATTGTGTGTGGGTTTCTTCTGTTGTTGGTTGTGTCTTTTATTTTGTGCATAGGTTAAGAGTTGTGCTTTCCCCTTTTCTGCATGTGTAAGTTCTTTAGCCATTGCATTGAGGAATTGTGTGTGTTGTGGGCTGTGGATTTCCAAATCCGTTGGCTGAGTTTTCCCATGTCCACGCTAGGAGTTTGGCTTCTCCTTTGTTTTGAGACTGTGGATTGTTGCCATATTTCATTGTGAGTTGTGGCTGTTGACGTACCCTGGTTTTGGGTTGCTGTTGAGTTGTTTTGGCCATGCTAGGGCCAAGAACAACTTTGAGTTGTCTTGTCGACTTGAGTTGTTTCACCTGTTGGTTGGGATTGTCACCCTGTTGTCTTTGCCTTCTTCACAGGGCTGTGAAGGGATTGTTTTGCTGCAGTATGCAGTGGTTGGTATTTGGATTGTTGGGAGTGGTATTAGAGGCTGGGTATGCTTGAGAAGCTAGTGTTGAGGCCACCAGCTTAGCATTAGCCTTTCCTAGCTCCTTGACGACCCGGTGAACCCTACTGTGTGGGTTTGGCTGATTGGCAAACCTTGGCTATGTGTAAGCCTGCATTGACCGTTATTCCTTGAGGAATCATGCCCAGCTTGGGGGTGGCATAGTTGCTGAGAGATTGATGAGCACGCTAGCCTATGGTTGGGTGGAACATTGCAGCGACGTAGCTGGTTGCGGGGTGAATTCTTCATTAAAAAGAAAAGTACTCCTGATTGTTTCATCTCTGCAATTATATCTACTGTTTCATGAATTATGATGAACATGTTGAAGGATGGTTTATGTATCTGTTTGCTTCCTTTGAATGTTGAGGAATTATGCATCCTTGTATGTTTCATGCATCTTAGTATGCATTATGTTAAGTTTTTAATTTCAGCATTGATGCATGTTCGTGTTCACGGGGCTGTTTGCCCGGTTGTCTGGTGTTTGGAAGAGTCCTCTTGCCCAGTCGGAGGGTCGAGGACGTTACAGAGTGGTATCAGAGCTCATGTTGTAGCATGGGCCTAAATGGACCACCAAGATGCAGTGACAGAGGCAGGATTTCTTTCTGCCCAGTAGAGATCGGAAGTTGATGACATAAAACTTCCACAAAAATTGTCTAAGTGTTTGATAGCCAGTTCATCAGAACACTTAGTGGGAAGGACTTTCGATGTAGCAGAAGAGCTAGACGGAAGTATGTCCGATGAAGGACAGTTGGAAAGAAAATTGCGGGAAATTTTTTCTAAGTGTTCAGAGTCCATCGGCATAAAATAAATGTTGGGTTCACCAACACCGTGGAAGAATTTAGCGTTTGACAGTCCATCCTTGCAGCTGCCATATGGACTAAAATGCCAATGCAGCAGTGTTAGTGGATCCTATTGCCGACAGTTAGAAAGTTTTGAAATTTGGATTAAGTGTTAAAATCATCGACGGAAAATAGTTGATCGAGTGTCCACCGTTGCGGATGGCTAAACAACTATGCGTTCAACGGGTAAGGCCTCCGACCGTCGATGCTGTAAAGAAAGTTAAAAATTTCTTCTAAGTAACAAAAACATTGGCCATCAGAAGAAGATAGTGGTTCATGCACCTGCCATTGCGAAAGTCTAGAGCACTAGCCTGCCGATGAGAAAATACTGTCGATACCGATCAGGTTGTGCCACCAATCGAAAGAAGATCGAAGATCATGTTTCCCCATTGCGGATGCTGATGGAACTATTTCACCGATAAAAAGAAGATCAAGCAGCGAAAAGGAAGACTAAGCAGAGGAAAATTTCATTGGAAGACATCAGCAGAAGACCACCGAAACGGCGACGTGATTTAGTGAATGGAGTACCCGCAGTTTAGGCGGAGGTTAGTAGATCAATCGATGAAATTTAGTCCTTTGTGGAGCTGAGGCGATGGAAGACCTAGATCAAAAATTTTCTAAATCCAAAAATCATCAGATGAGCTAGGCAGAAGTCCACCCGATGCACATGGACAGAACCTAGAGACGGAGCTGCAACAGCAACGAAAGAAAGATGTTGAGGGTGCCGATACGTCGGCGGAAGAAGGTAGAAAGGAAAAAGAGTTTGAAAATTTGAAAATTCCTCTAAGTATGGAAACCATCGGCAAAATTTAGATGTTTGAGTAAGCCGATGCGGCAACAAGCATCGGAGAAAAATAGAAGATTGTATTGCCGATCATTAGAAGATGAGGTTGCTGATGTAGTGGCAGACAAAGGAGGAAGTTTTTCCAAAGAGCCGGAAGCATCGGAAAAATTTAGACGATCGAGCAGCCGATGCGGCGGCAGAAGGAAGAAGAAAAATTTCTGAAAATTTTTCTAAGTACAGAGAACATCGAAAAACTTTAGAGGATTGGACCACCGAAATGTCGAAAAACTTTAGAGGATCGATCCACTGATACGTCGAAAGCCAGAGGAGGATCGGCCCGAAATGTCAAAAAAATTTAGTTGATTGGACCACCGATGAGCATCGGATGAAAGATGAAGATCAGACCACCGGAGTGCTGGAAGCTTAGAGAACTAGCCGTCTAATAGGTAGAGGATTCGATCACCGATGATAGCTTTTACAACGCTGATAAAGGACTTAGATTCTTAGAATGATGGGGATTCGAAATGGCGAAAAATGTTAGTTGTTTGACCACTGAGGGATAGCCTTTGGCATTGCCGATGAAGTCTGGAAGCACAGATGAACAGCGGAAAGGGTTAGTTGTTCGAGTCGTCGATACGACAGTAGGAAAGAGGTTCAAGGTTCTTCTGTTGTTGCGGTTAGATCTCAAGCTTCGAGCCGTCACGGAAAAGGCAGGAAGAGGTAAAGGATGCAGCCATGAGGGCTGAAAGACAAACATCAAGCCGCAATGGTGGTAGGCGAAGAAAGGATAGGAGCCACTATGTCGGTGGCTGGAAGAAGAAAATGAAGCCGCTACGGCGGGTGGAGATGGAAGATTAAGCCGCTACAGTAGCGGAATGAGAAAGAAGATTCGGCTGCGACAGTGGCGTTCAGAAATCAAACAATCTTCTGGTGCAGCGGTGGCACGAGGAGGAAGACCTGGCCGCCATGGCGGGTCAATGTTGAAAGGATTTCCACAATGGCGGAAGGAAACCCAAGATGGGAGACGAAATCAAAGTTTTAACAGGGGGAAAATCACCAGAATCTGAGTATGGAGCAACAAAGTGCTAATGACGGCCGCTGCTGTCAAATGGACAAATCTGGGAAATTGCATGCCTAGAGGTAGCAAGACCATGAAGACGAACCAACTATTATGTGGAAGAGGAATTCCATGCAAAGATGAGGGATTTGAAAGGGAAAATTCCTTAAACCTTATCTTGCTGATTATAACTACATTTCCTAAGTTTTATGCATGAAATGCATGAGGATATGCTTTGCATACATAGGATATTAAGGATTATACATCTATAATAAACCACTAATAATAGTTATTGTATTGGTGTTGGAATTAGTGGAAAAACCAACAGCAACATGGACCTGGCTGGATATGTTGCTGATGCTGGAAAAGGTGACTAGCAACCCTCTAGAGGAAGGGATAAGGCAAGCAGTCCAGGATAAAAATTTGGTGAGCAAATTCGGCAATTTCTTGTAAAGGACCAACCAAATTGGTCATGCCAAGAGTGTAAGTAGGACCCATGAAGGTAATGGTTTAATTATGACAAACTCCAAGGAATGGTAAAGGTAAGAGACCTCATACCATGTGGATATTTGAATGTTATACTACATTCATATAGAAAGGTGTTATGCTTGTATATGTTGATTGAGCTTAGTAGCCAAGGAAAGTAAGTACTGATGATCTTGATTGTAGTAATGCATCCTATAAGAAGTAGTCATGGTTAGGCCATGCATGGTATGTTGAATGCATAGTATTCCTGAATCAATGCAAGGTAGCATTGAATGGATATGCATTACAAAGATTTTATGAATCTTGCATTCATGCATTGAATGGATGCATATGAAGGGTGTGAGTGATTGATTGCATAAGTAAAGGTGCAAATGTTGTGATGCATTGCATGAATGCATTGAGATGAATGCATGTGATATTATGAATAACTAATGGCTGAAATGATGAATTGATGACAATTCAGGAACCATTTCAAAGGCTGTTATGAATGCAGGATAGTAAGTGCATAAAGAGGATAGTCGTGATCAATTGGCTTCCGGAAATGCTCTATGGAAGACCAAGGTGGTAAAATGATATGCTTGTGAAGTAAGGAGTATCTAAACATTTCATTTAAATTACATGAATGATGTGACTATACCTTGCAAATGCAGTATGATAATGATTGCGTGAAGTAAATGATTTTTGGTAATATTGATGTTACTAACAGCCGGAAGTATTTGAATTTTATAAATTCTGAAAATGCTTCAGTGATGGTTACAGCAATGAAAAGGTTATATGCATCTAGACTTACCAAGTGTTTGGTTGATTGAAGCTCAGGTTTCAGGTATATTATTTAGAGCATGGCAATGTGAGTAAGACCATGACAAATGTCAGAATATACCACGTGAAAGAGCCAAACCTTATGAGAAGAGTCTCATGGCTGTGAAAATAGTTGGTATGCATAATGGGTTGTTAAATGTGAATTGTGAATTTCGGATTTAAGGAATTGCTGACAACTACTAATCATTATTGGCTTGCATAAGATTGTGTCAGGAGGACGCATTGTAAGTAGGTATTCATATTATGCTAGAAAGCATAAAGCTATAAGGGGCATAGTGGTGCTGCTTACAAGAGACCCACAAATGAGGATAACCTCATTGCTAAGCAAATCAATTTCTGTAGTAGACGGCATTGCAAATTCCTATTGAATTTGATTACTAATGTCATTGCTTGGTTATGGAACAATCAAATTTGGATTGTATTATCAGATAATGATTGACTGTTTGGCTATTTGATGAATGTGCCAAGGGTACACACTGCAGGAAGATCATGTGTGATGGCCTGCAAGAGCCAAACTTCATGGGAAGGTTTTCCCTTATCTTGGAAATGGGTTTCGGGTGAAACTCCATTGAACATTTTGGAAATGTCTCATCTGCACTGCATGTTTGGTAAGCAACATGAGTGAGATGGTATAGATTATGTCGGTAAGACATGTGTGGATATGAAATTCAAAGAGGAGTTGGGATGGCTAACCGAGGGACTATCAACTCAGAGAAGGGAGCCCCATTCCTCCTTGATGAAGGCATACTACATCAGTAAATGGATAAGTGTTCTGTGACCCTTGCTAAGAATATGCATGTCAAATTATTAAAATTCCATATGTAGAACATGTTTTGATTTTATTTCCATGATGACTGATTGCTTGAGTATGAATAGGGCCTACATGGAACACACCGGGAAAGGGTGCACACTTTTTCGATGTCGAGTCATGAAAGGGTTTTCAATATTGATTACACCCTAGGAAGTGGACGCACTCCTGGTGTCTCAATACTTGATAGTGAATGATATGAAATATGGTTATAGTTTTAGAACAATAACATTGATGAGTTTGCTTATATTGCTTGTGTTGACAGGATAAATAGATGCAGTTGGGTGTTGCACCCTAAAAAGAAAAGGAAAATGGTTGTTGTGAGGGGTTGTGGAGTAAGGGTTATTGTTGATGGCTTGATAAACCCAATGATGTTGGCTTGGCTGATGATTGATTGTTGATATAAGTGCATGTGTTATTGTTGATGGCCTGATAAACCCAACGATGTTGGCTTGGCTGATGATTGGTTGTTGATATAAGTGCATTGTTGATATAAGTGTAGGTGATTTGTTGACGGTCTGATAAACCCAACTGAAGGTTGGCTTTACTGTGTAATTTTGATGTTGTGAAAATTGTGGAAATGTTACGGTGTTGTCTTGACTACCTGTAGTCTGATAAACCCAACTAATAGTTGGCTTGGCTGAGTAGCCTGAGAAACGCATTAATGTATTGGCTTGATTGCCTGTGGCCTGATAAACCCAATTGTATATTGGCTTGGATGAACGGTCTGATAAACCCAACTGTAGGTTGGCTTGACTATGCTGGATATATATATATAAAAGGATGTTGTGAAGCAGCATGCATGCTGACCTAACATCCAAGTCCATAGGCGATCCCAAGGCTTGCAAAGTGAAGCAGGATCCTGTGGACGAACGAGGAAATGCACAATACAGATAAGTATTGGATTATTTTTCTTATGAATATACATGTGTATATGATTTGGTTATGATGTTTTAAGCTCTTGTTCTAGAGATAAAATCGATGAGAATAAACTAAACATGTGAATCTATTCGATGTTTGGATATAGGTATCGCTGGGAGTGAGGACTATGAGAGCATCCTAGGGGTGCATGTGGACATGTGACTGTCCTGGAAAGCTCGGAATGAGCGGCAATGAAAAAGGTGCTAGTGAGACTGTGAGGTTCCTAGCAGCCGAGGCAAACCATGTGGACAGACTCCATGGTTTAGAGGTATGGAATAGACCGAAGACACTAAGTGTCATGACCAAGAGGGATTGGTCCAGCATTCACGGTGAAGTGAAAGAGGCTGAGAGCATGAAAAGCAACAGCGGTGGTGTGGGTTCCAGGATGGAACAAAACAGATAGGGGAAAAACTCTTGCTGCTCTCTCTTGCCCTTTTAATTATATATATATTTATGCATTGTGAAAACAAAATATTGTTGAATGCATGTATGACGGAAAATGGAATGTGTGTATTTGCTTAAAGTAAATTATGAATGCTAGAATGGTTAATTCCCTGCCCAAGAATGGGCATGAATGAGCTCATGTTCCTATTGGGAAGGCATGAAAAATATGAAAGCCTCCTTGATGAGACTTGGACTGTCATGCCAATTGGGTAATTAACTGACTGATTTTAATGTCTATATTATGCTTGGTCTGACAGAATTTCAATGGTGCATTTCACAGGTGAGAAAAGTGATACTTGGTGGTGCACAATGATCATGGCAGCAGATCAAAAGTTGTTGGAATTAGCTGGAAGTCTCCTTCAAATGATTTCCAAGACCCAAGAAAATCTTGGGGAGATGCTCAAGATACAGAAAAGGCAGAATGAAATGAACCACCATATTTTGCAAGACTCTATTGGTTTGCAAAGGGAGGTGAAAAGCCTTCTGGGAGCAATCGGCAAGGGAAAGGAAGGTGGATCAGCGATGGGACATTCGTCCAAGCAACCTGTTAAGAAACTGTCCAAGCATGAAGGATCAAAGGAAATTGAGCAGGTAAAGATGAAGCAGCCAGTGAAATGCTAGGAATGCGGAGGACATCATTTACGTTGGGACTGCCCAATGAGAGAACATGAAGAGGGAAACAGTCGCAAAGTTCCTAGACTTCGGGATAAGCTAAGAGCTGAGAACCAGTAGGAGAAGTCCGTGGAATCCAAGGGGCTTGGTCTTGAACGTTCAAAGTAAATAATTGAACGTGGGACAGATTTGCAAAATTTTGAAATTTTGATGTGTAATTGTATATGTATTGTATATGTATTCCTATGTATTAGAACACCGAGGATGGTGTTATTCCAAGGGGGAGGGGAATGTAACACCCTGGTTTTGACCCCGTTTGCATGATGTATATAATGTAATTAATTGTGGTGAGGAGCTAAAGGCAAAATCCCCACCATCGATTTGGTTGTGAATGTTTCGGCAATGGGGATAGTTGCCGATGGTATATCGTGTTATCCGGCACATTATAGTTTGGCATCATGTAAATACGCACATCAATTAAAATAAACCCACAACCAGCTATGGTAGTGCAACCTTAAAATGAAAAGGGCATGATTCCAAAGGATAAGGGTGGGGGATGTCAAACCTTGGTCTATGGGGGGGGGAAACCCATGTATTACCACCTTGTTTGATTTTCCATCTTCCCTTGTCTCACCCAACCTCTTTAATGTCTTGTTGAGTAGTTGGGGATAGTTATTACTGAGTAGTGGTGGGTGTGGCAGGACTGTCAGTCCTTTCCCATGTGCCCACTCCACCAGTAGACTCTCCTCTTCAATCGCGTGGGGCAGAAGAAACACTCTCCATTTTCTCTCCACTACGCCACTCTTATCGGGTCTGTTTGTTCCTCACGATTGTTTGTTCATCCGCACACATAGGCCGGGTCTGTTCACTCTCACATAGGGACATGCAGGAGGAGGCCGGTTCATCTCCTCACGCGGAGCTGACGAGCTGGAAGAGCGGCCTCAAGGGCACGATTTCTACTGTGTATGTGACATAGATATGGTTTTAATCCATGATTCTGGCCTGCTGTTGGTTTAACCCATGATTTGGGTTGCTGTCGTTCTTCCCCTTACTTCTGGATGGCATTGAGAGTCCGATTTCTTCTTCCATTTCGGACTGTGTGTGGGTTTCTTCCATTGTTGGTTGTGTCTTTTCTTTTGCGCACAGGTTAAGAGTTGTGCTTTACCCTTTTATGCATGTGTAATTTCTCCAGCCATTTCATTGAGGAATTGTGTGTGTTGTGGGCTATGGATTTCCAAATCCATTGGCTGAGTTTTCCCATGTCCACGCTAGGAGTTTGGCTTCTCCTTTGTTTCGAGACTGTGGATTATTGCCATCTTTCATTATGAGTTGTGTTTGTTGATGTACCCTGGTTTTGGGTTGATTTTGAGTTGTTTTGGCCATGCTAGGGCCAAGAACAACTCTGAGTTGTCTTGTGGAATTGAGTTGTTTCACCTGTTGGTTGGGATTGTCACCCGGTTGTCTTTGCCTTCTTCACAGAGATGTGAAGGGATTGTTTTGCTGTGGTATGCAGTGGTTGGTATTCAGACTGTTGAGAGTGGGATTAGAGGCTGGGAATTCTTGAGAAGCTGGTGTTGAGGCCACCAGCTTAGCATTAGCCTTTCCTATATCCTTGACGACCTGGTGAACCCTACTGTGTGGGTTTGGCTGATTTGAAAACCTTGGCTATGTGTAAGCCTGCATTGACCCTTATTCCTTGAGGAATCATGCCTAGCTCGGGGGTGGCAGTGTTGCTGAGAAATTGATGAGCACGCTGGCCTATGGTTGGGTGGAACGTTGCAGCGACGTAGCTGGTTGCGGGGTGAATTCTTCATTAAAAAGATAAGTACTCCTGATTGTTTCATCTCTACAAGTATATCTACTGTTTCATGAATTATGATGAACATGTTGAAGGTTGGTTTATGTATATGTTCGCTTCCACTAAATGTTGAGGAATTATGCATCCTTGTATGTTTCATGCATCTTAGTATGCATTATGTTAAGTTTTTAATTTCAGCATTGATGCCTGTTTGTGTTCATGGGGTTGTTTTCCCGGTTGTCTGGTGTTTGGTAGCATCCTCTTTCCTGGTCGGAGGGTTGGGGACGTTACATTGGATTTTTGTTCATCAAGAAGATTGATGTTGCATCTACCTATATCTATGGAGAAGTGTCGATGAAATTAAGTACAATTAGCGGAAATAATAGGAAATGAAATATTGTAGGAGAAGGGAATGTTAATTGAAACTAATGGGGCATGCAATTATAACCCAGCAAAGTGTAATAGATATTTAAATCATTGTGAAATTTATGGATGGAAATGAAGGTGGTGTGCGCATGGCATTGGGAATCACTATTCTCACTCCAATTTATTGTGCAATTTTGTTTGTAATTCCAATTGAAAATTCAATATGTATTTACAATATAAAAAAATCAATTACAAATTACAATTTGAGGATAACCATTGGAGAAGAGAAACCCAAATTATATTAGAATTGGTAATTTTTCATAGTTGATGGTGCACTTACCTTCACAAATAATAAAGGATCATTGTCTATATATGAAAATTTGTTATTTCAAAAGCACATAGATAAAAGCAATACAAGCTAATAAATAATACTCATATCCATTCGCCTTATTTTGATACAAAATCAAATCCATGTAGGACCATACATGAGTTACTTGCAATGGATGTTGTACATGTTAATTTTAGAAATTTGTAATTACAACATTGCATTCAACAAGTTAGTTTGACACATAGGTCAATGTTGTAAGTGTCATGTGTAGTTCATTCATCTAGCCAATGGGTTATAGGAATGCAAGTCTTCATAATACGATCATGGTTAGATTCTCCCATCTTCCATCTCTTTGTCTCACTTGTCTTCACCTTGATTTGTTTTAGATGTATCTGAGGTGCCACCACCAAATGACTATATTGGCATGGTATATATTTAGGCATAAAATCTCTATAAATTATATAAGAACCCTATTTTCCACTCTTTCAAAAAATTGGCCCATTAGAACAAAGTCCCCAATTTGGTATGTGAACTCTCGATCTTGATAGGGTCTCACCAACTTGCGTTTAATTTGTGTGCACCGCATCAAATAATAGGCCACATTTTCTTGATTGTCGAGGGGTGTAATGACAACGAATACATCATGTGCAAGAGAAATTACAAATATTATTCAAATTTCCTACATACATTTCTATAGGATATATATATGTGTGATATATAATGAACTAATTAATAATGAAGTCTTTTACCTTCCCTAACCACATCAGAAACTCAATCATGATCTAGTTAGACCGCTTCCTCATTAGTGTGCATCTATTTCCATGTGGAAAGTGGATGTGGGAAATTTGGATTAAGAGGGACATATTTCCAATGTTTCACATATACATCGTTTTGATAGTGATGAAGGACGCATCCAATTACATCAATGAAAAAATCACAAAAACTAGCATACTTCCTCGTTTCAATGGTGAATATGTCACCCATGTCTTTACTACAAATATAATGTAATTCCCTCATATGAGGTATGGTATCATGATACCATGGAATGGTTATGTTCACATTACGAAGGGAAACATCCCAAAACAACCTGTATGGAATTCAATTTTTCATATAAATTTCTACTAAACACGTGTGTTTATTTAAATGATGATATAATGTTATTAGGCTATTAATTGAGTTCAGAGTTTATTAATTATGCATCATCCTTCCTTATTTATGACCTCTATGTCCCAAATGTTGTGTGACCTCTATGTCCCAAATGTTGTGTGCACCAATCAACTACTTCTACATAGAATTCAAGATCGAGGTTGCACCATGACTCATCTTGTACCTTTGAAGTGCTTGTTTCACATATGCACATGTGCCATCATGTTCACCCTTTCCATGCCTTATTTAAAAAAATATTCAGGTGTATTGGACTCCTTTCTCTTTGTGAAGGAAACTCAACTAGTAAAAAAAGCGTATCGATTTGAACTACCCTAGACACCCATATGACCAAATCAATTGTTCAGTAAATGATACACCTCTTTGTCTGAATGAATCATAAACTAACCCAAAGCAGTGTTGAATGACCAATGTGTCATGGTCACCATCATCACTTACATACAAATGGCACTCCTTGATCACTTTAATACTCGAACATATGGCATATCCTTAATCTTTAAGGATTTCTGGAGTTAAGCTTGTATGAAGCTTCTCCATTCCTTTTTATGGGGTATTGGTAATCATCCCCAAGTTTCACCTTGTGTGGTGACTCATGTTCATACATATTGACAAATTATTCCAATCACTTCTCTTTACATTGTGAGAGAATTCCCATAAGTGCGGCAATTAGCACATACTCTTCATGCGAATCATCGTTCTCTTGTCTAAATATTTTGTTTGTTGGTTCATCATCTTCAACAATATGAGAATGGTGTCTCTTTTTCCTCATGGGACAATCTCTTGCAAAATGTCCCTTTTCATCACAAGTGTAGCATCAAACATTTGAAGTATCTCTCTTGGTCTTCTTTTGTTTCTTGTCCTTCTTGTTTTGATGAAAGTTCTCCTTCATCTCAAAGTTCTTCCTCGTGTGAACTATGACAAATTGATCTTCACTTTCTCCCATATTCTCTTCATTTGTTACGAGTTGAGATTCTTCTTGTGCACATTCTTCTCAGAGTCTGGTGAAAGAGATCAGCCTCCTTCTTGGAGAAATATCTTGAATGAATGAGTCCCATGATCTAGGGTGACCATTTAAGGTAGTCATTACAATTTCTCCTTCTTCATCATTCGCTTCAACCACTTCAAGTTTTTCTTTGATTTGAGAAACCCTTGTGAAGTAAGACTATATAGTCTTGGAGTTTTGTATCTTGACATTCTTCAATTGGTTCCTCAATGTCATCTTCTGGTTGATGTTCTTTCCTTCGAACATCTTTGTCAAAGAATCATATACTTCCTTCAGTGTCTTGAATGAAGACACATGGGGGATGAAGCCATCCTTCATAGAATCTACAAATATTCTCTTAGTCTTAGCCATGCTTCTCTTATTAGTAGCCTTAGCCTCATCTCCCTCTCGTTCTCGAACTTCTTCAAGGATTAGAGATATTTTGTACTTACATGCTCGGAAGTTATGAGCCCCTCCAATATTTTACTCAAGCTGAGTATGGTGAGTCATCTTTTCAAATGAGAACCTCTAATGGAAATATCAAAGATTTAGGTCTTATCGATTTGAGGTGTTCGACATGGTTCTAGAGCTAGCTCATCTAGTGTTTGATAGAGAAACCCTAATTTTCCAAACTAAGGTCACTTTCTGAAAACTGAGGTGGGAAGACTCTGAAACTTGATGCCCTAGTTCCTCACTCCAATAGTGAGAGGGTCAAAAATTAAAGTTCTTCAATTGTGAAAGTGCTTCCACCAAAGGATGTGCCATACTCACGCAAGTTATCCTAGACCTCTTTTCTTGATGATATGTGAAGAGAACACCTTGAATTAGGAATCCCTAGTTCATGGAGCTGCACAATGCCTTCTTTCAGGGAGGCTTTGATACCATGTTAGTTTTTCTTTATATGTGATTATTTTATCTAGGATATTTATCTCAAATAATAACAAGTACAACAAGATGCGTGAGATATCGAGGCACAAATATGGGATTATTCCAATTCTCTATTTGTTTTTTTTTAATTTTGAATGTGTTAGGTTCATGGGTGATTGTAGGTTGAAGAGATCATAGCAATAACTTTGGGATCTCTTTCTGAGAGTTGTTAGGGTTCTTTATTGCTAACATTTCTATGCATGTGTTGTTAATTTTTGGATGGGATATCTTAGAGTCAATGCTCATTTCAATTATGGATATGTATTTACAAGCTCATTTCAATTCAAGATGTGTATTTACAAGTTTAATTTGTAAAAAACCTTATAGGGGTTGAAAAATTGTCAAGCATAGCCACTCCATTCAGTCATTTTCAGGTGAAACATTAGACTTTCATCATACTCAAAAGTGCTCCCCAACAATAAAGTAGTTATGCATCATCTCAATAACAAAAATTTGAGTCAAATTAAAACTTAAAATTCAAAGCATGCATAATTATTAACCATTGTGACCTTTTTTAGGGATTGGTCATGAATCTCAATAGGATTTCTCATCCTTTGGTTTCTTAATAAATATATCAATTAGGTCTTCTCTATTTATTGTTAAAGATAATGAAATTGTTTAAAAAACTTAAAGAGATTTAGAAATGTTATAGGTGAACCATAACCCAATTTCATAGTATATATACTGATTTGATTTGACTAAGAACCTCTAACAAAATCAATTGCAGAGAATATTTTATGTTATTTTATGAAATATCCATAAAGAATAATCAAGTTGACAAGTTCATAATCGATTAAATCAAAGTAAGATAATACTTGGTTAAAAGAATAATCAACTTGACAATGTCATACTCGATTATATCAGGTAAGATAATACTTGGTTAAAGGGAACTATGTGCAACTTCCCAAGTGAATTGGAGAATCAATCAAAGGAGTGCAAAGCAAATTATTTCCTCACTATTAAACCTCCTACTGCAAGTATTTTCATGGGTTTCAATAATAAGGGCGATATCATATGGCACGCATGAATCTAGGGGTTTTCCCATAGCCATACTAGGGACAGGGAACGTAAAAAGAAGGTTGAGCAAAGGGAAACGGCGGGCGAAATGCATGGTGCGGCTGAGAATAGGGCGCCGACGATCGGGGATATGGCTTAGCATAGGGATTGAACCGTGGTACTCAATAATGATTATGCTTTATTCCTGGGACGTTTGTCCTTTTGGCACTAACCTTCAGCTGGCGGTTATGAAGTTCAGACTGATTAAGAAGCAGTGCATTTTTAACAGCCTCGACGTTCATAAATTCAACATAAGCAAACCCTTTTGGGTGACCAAACTTGTCTGCCTTTATAGTAACCCGGTTAACTGTTCCGCTAGTCTAATGTGGGATAAAGGCTAGAGCTATTGTTTAAGGTCCTTGCCTAATGTGTTAAGTATGTTAACAATATCAGCTTAGGAAGGATTAAATTTGTTGACTTTAATATAATTTTTTTTATGTTGACTCAGAGGTAGTAAGCTTCCTCAAAATAACCAACACCATGTTCAATGATTACTTTACAATGTGTTTTTTTTTAATTTTAAGTTATCGGAGTTTATAAGTAGTTTTGAAAACGATAATTGTTGGTTACTGTTTTGGAGATGTTACAAATAGGTGTGGTATTGATCTTGTCACTAACACAAGTATGTAAAGAACAATAATAACAACCAATAGATGTCACTAGCTGCAAGTACGAGTACTAGTGATCAAACATTCATCACTCTGTAACAAGTTTTTCTTCGATAAGTATACCTGCAAGTAATAAGATTAGAATACATCAGTTTAAACAGAACTAAGTAAGCCAGCTGTGTCAAGTAGAGACTGTTACGTCTCAGGTAGTTACATGGGAGAACTAGTCCCGCCACTCCACCTCTTTTATCCATTAACCAAGTTAAGTCATATTTATGTTTAGGAAAATAAGGAGATGTAAATAACAATGAAGTACATAATCAAAGTAACTAACATACACAACAATAAGAATAACCTAGTAACCAACATTGCAACATCATAAGTAAACACAATAATAATCATAACTGAAAGTAAGGAAGCAGGACATAAGAACAACTTACAACAAAACAATAGTACCAATAGAGTACGATACATTCCGCAAGTTCAATAATGTCTAGCATAGGTAGTTTTGACTAGCCTAATAATTTTGTTTTTTTCAATTTTTGGGGACATTACAGATGTGATTAAGTGCTTGAAATTCAATGCAGAGGCACCATGACCTATATTTTCTTTAGAAAAGAAGAACTCGTGAAGAGAAGGAACTGGTACTAGGGAGAATAATACCTTCCTTCAGTAAGTCCCGAACAAGCATCTCAATCTTTGTCTTGTGGTGAAACAGGTAGCGATAGGGCCATATGTTGGGAGGGATGCTTCCAGGAAGGAGATGAATACGATGGTCCTATGTTATTGAAGGTGGAAATCCCACTGGATCAACAAAAACACATGCATCTCAATCCAAAATTTGTTGTAGATCCAAGGGAGTAGTTGAGACCGCTGAAGGTTGCATCTGAATGAAATGAAGTTGAGCGATGACACCATGTGAACTCTTCTTATGGATATTATCCATGTGATGTGAACTTATGATGCTAAGGGACCCTGCATTAGAGGAAATTTGAAGTCTAAAATGGGCCTCCTAAGGAAAATAATAAAATAATAGTTATTAATTTTAGAGGAAGAATGAAAAAAACTACTTTTTGTGTTCGTATTTTCGACATATCTCCCTGTGTTTTTACTCAAATTCTAAGTGGGAGATCTCGTTGAATGCAAAATTTATTTCTGCATCCAACAAGTACCCACACTACATACTTTTTACGGACCCCGCTACCCCAAAAACAAGAAATACCTAAAAGAACGTGATGATGATGCCATCATCACATTTTTTTAGGTATTTCTTCTTTTTCAGGTAGCAGGGTCTGTCAAAAGTATGTAGTGGATTCCAAAGTATGTAGTGTGGGTAATCGTTGGATGCGTATTTAAATTCCACATCCAACGAGCTCTCTCGCTCAGAATTTGAGTAAAAACACACGGAGATATGTCCAAAATACGAACACAAAAAGTAGTTTTCTTTTATGACAAATATGTCAATTCAACCATTAGGGTTCACTCATTTTATTGAAATTCTATTGGTTCTTCAATTCCAATTCACAAAATTTATTATTGCCATGTTTTCTTATAAGGCCCATTTTATACACCAAATTTCCTCTAATGGTTGTAAGGCCTTCAATGTGTGTTTATTCCCAATGATTGAAAAATGCATCCAAAGTTCATCAAAATCCCATAAAATGGGTCCAAGTGTGCGTAACCATTGAGCACCCAAAACCACATCACATCCACCTAAGGGAAACGAAAACATGTCAGAGTACAATTTATAATCCCCAATAGACATTAGCACATTACGACTGTAATATCCCTCTCATACCCTAGATATTTTGTAATTACAAATATTATTGTACTTGTTTCTCAGGTGAGGAGGTCATGGCTAAGGCCCCATTGAAAACAAAGCCTTGCAGCTTATATATGTTAATTACCTAAGTGGAAAGCTTAGGATACGTAAAACAGTGACACAACTTAATGCCGAGAAGCTAAATCCAATAGGGAGAAAGGTTAAAGGCTAGTAAAAAATTTGAAGTTTTAACTTTTGATGGCTAGGGGTCATCTCGGTACACTCGGGTACTAAAAAGAAGGCAAGTCGTCTTCCTCACTATTTGTTTTGACCTAAAAACCATAAGGTGCTTACTTATATCCTTTAAATGCATGCAGTCATCACGCGAAATGATGAAGGGATTGTTTATGCGAGCTATTTTTATTTTTGTAGGTCCAATCTACTTAGACAAGTACTATCATTAAATAAAAATAAGTACTTGGAGTACACAAAAAATATTATATAGCGAGCTCCATCCTAAGCTTAGAATTTTTTAGAATAAAATACTATATTATATATACATAGGTGGGATAGAATTATCTTAGAAAACCTTCTATATAATTATGGAGTTTTACTAAAGGTCCCCATGAATAGTGTTCTGAACCGAACTAATGCAATTACAATATTTATAAAAATATCCATATATATATATATATATATATATATATATTTATGAGGATGAACCAAGAGATATTTGGTCCTGAGCATTTATAGGAAAGCGAATAAGTAATTATTGATTGCAATACTGGGGTGGATGGGTAGGTGGCACTTCCTCCTTATGGGGGAATTAAATAAAATATAGGAAGAACAACAGTTTTTGTGGGGGTTTCTTTCCCACAGCACAAGACTCCTACTCACGTTACCTAGGTTTTAGGACCTCACAGCATATCCTGGCGGTAATCAAGGCGTGTCCTTTTCTTTTATGGTATAAGTAAAATAGTCGAAGGGGGAAGAAGCATGCCTACTCATTGATGTTACATTTGGAAAAACTTAGGTCAAGGGTTGAATAACGGAATGATGGAATTCCTTTTGTTGAGTTCGTTCGACGAGAGGCCATTTACCGGTAGAACTTTGAAATATAGCTCTACATACCCATGCATTGGAGCTCTGCGATTTGGAATGGAGGCAGGGAGTGGTATGCACGCTTGCAATTTAATACATTCCTCAGTCGATCTGAGCGAATCAAATCTGGTAAGAATTCCTTACCTATTACAATTTGAGAGATCTCCTATATGACTCTTTCTATTTACGATGTTCCCTTGCTATAGATGGTTCGCTCTATGCTTCTCAATACCCACCATTTCATTTTGGGAAAAGATTGATATCTTTCATCGCATCCATGGGTTTCGATCTTGAAACAAAATGGCTGCCCTAAACTTGAGAGTTTCTGCTAATTGTGGTGTCAAAGGAATTCCTCGACCCTTTCTCCTGATCTCTAGGTTTTGAGTTTGTTGTAACTATTATGGGCTTTGCCGACACATGGGTTTGAAGCCTGTGGGTTGCAGACTCTTTGGATTGCAGGGAAACTAGTGGTGACAAGATATTTTGGATTATATACCTTTTGGATTTGTTAGTTTTACTCCGAGCGTTTGAGAGAGAATTATTTATTCCTTTTTGTTCTATGGCTGGAAATCCCTACCTAGGCAAATGTTTCGCTCTCATCAGTCCCATCTTTGTGTAAATCCCTATTCGGCTCTTGCTTTATGCATACGTTCCTATAAATGAAGATGATTGCCTTATTTGATTAGAGCTTTATGGGGAAATTAAACTTACAGTACTTTTATGTCATGGCCTTTGATCTCATTTTATTTTCTGTTTCATGGATTGAATTCACATTGATATACCTTGGCAATGAAAGGGGAAACTTGAAAACATTGGAATTTCAGGGTAGTAGAATTTGAACAAAGCAGGCCGAGTCACAGAATTAATTGCAATAGTAGTGGAGTATTTTGATTTTCTTGTAGAAGTAGTCGGTCCATAGATATGTAATATTCGCATGCAATATGTCATTCATTCGTATGGGTATTCTCCTGAATAGACTGCCAAGGTTTAATCATATTTTTCTGAATCCATAGTTGGTATTACTTACCACTTGCACGCTGATGGGCTTTGTATGAGTAGATATACTAAATCCGCAAGTGGGGAAACCTTTTGAGTCACCATGCTGAGTAAAATCCCTACATCACGTTTCCTTATTGTGCACTTCTATATTTATGTTCTTTTGTGTGCATCCATATTTATAAAATTTAGTCAAGGTATTTAAGATTAGTGATGCATATTTGGATCGTCGAGCTGTCTGTACTAGAGTGGATTTGATCTTCTCAGAGTTGAATAGGGTTTTGAATTCTGTAGTGGGATATAGTTGGATTTGAATATTAGTTGATCCCTATTGCCTGACTTCAATTGTGGGTGTTCCTTTTTCCTTGGTTCCTAGTTGTTTTTGGTTTAGCCTGGATCATTTCACTTCTTGGTTGTGCATTGAAGCATAAATATATTATTGTGAATTATTGATGCCCTTTATGACCCAACCTATTTTTAAAAGATTTCCATTCTCCTTGAATACTAGAAGAGCTTCTCTGTGGAAATTCCTACTCCTCTTATCCAAAGAATTGTGAGAGTCTGTTTAGTAATTACATTTCCAATGTAGTCACTATTTCTGTCTTGTTTTAAAGGGGGTTCTTCATTGCATGTGTAAATAGGTCTGGACATCAGAATGCATGTAAAAAAATGTTTGTAATTAACATGGCATGCATGTAAGCATATGTTTGTAACTAAAATAGTTCTATAACCTGTATAGATCCATAGATAACATTGATTGTGTCTCGCGGATTTAAAAATGTTATACAAGAAGGTGGGAACTTTGGAAAAGAGTTCAAGCACCCATATATTTCAAATTTACACCATA
>LPNX010168596.1:48643-63108 GCA_001517045.1 Pseudotsuga menziesii
AGGAAGGAGCTCTGTGATTTTAAAAAAAAAAGGATCTTTGAGTTATCTAGAAAAGGACCCCTGCCTATCTCATTAAAAATGATCTCTGCGTTCTCAACCGGGTATGAAAATATCATCCTATTTTATGCCTTTGCAAAATTGTTTCTTAGAGAGTTTCTATTAGCCGATGGGACATATCTGTTATAAATTACTGTGGTCATTGTTTTATTTTCCTGTTGTATTGAATTATATTATAGAAATTGGTTATCACTTGAATGCTTGCATTGGGAGTTTCATTATAGAAATGCTCCTATCGTTTGTGGCAAGCCTATGGTATGACCTACCTTCGGATATGTGAATAATGTATGTGGGTATGATTTAATTTCCAAAAATCACTTACCTCATCTGTATGCATGATGGTTGTTAAAAGCATTAAAATCATTTCCCCCTCGATTTCTGCATTAGGTTATGCAAGGATCCAACTCTCTAGGAATCGTCAGTCTCAGTTGAATGGAAGTGAGTATCGTTTTAATATTATAACTGTGCTCTCTTAAATGAGACCAAGAATTGCAGTCCCTATTGAATGGTGGCCCATGCCATTAAAATTATAGCATGTGTTTTCTCTCCAGCAGGCTCCATTGAATGGCAGTGTGTGCTACTTTTATACTTCTGTTCTCTTAAATAAGACCTCAAATCGTAGTCTCTGTTTAAATGGATGCGTTTGCAATTAAAAATTGGCATGCATTTTCGCTTTAGCATGCTCTCTTTAATGGCAACGTGTGCCATTTAATTTTATACTAGCATTTTCTTTTAAACGAGACCAAGAACCGCCGTCTCCGGGGAGTGGCCGCTTGTGCCATTAAAACTCGGCATGAGTTTCTCTTCAGTAGTCTCTTTGGAAATGGCAGGAGGGATGTTTCATTGTTTTCTTTTGCATACGTTCTCTCTTAATGTCACATGGAACCGACGTCCAAAGTATGCATTTTCATGTTTGAAATTTTTCTATTTATGATTTGCTCGCACACAGTCCTAGGAAGATTTCTCCCCTTTTTGCAGGTTATCCCTGAATGTGCTATGACATTGTTGTTTTGGTATGACCATCCAAATGATCTATGTGTTCAATCCGTAGCTTGGTTTTTTCGTGGCCCTTCCTTCCTTGTATTTTTATGGCTCACGATTTCTTTTTTTCAAGGGGACTAATACCTAAGTTTGGAATTGTTTGAAGCAAGGGTTGCAATCTCATCCTCCCGACATTTTCAATGAGTCCAAATGATAAAAGACTCCATGAATTTCCTGTTAGAAAGGAGCTACTCAGTGAACTGAAACCAAGACTCGTTCCTGATGTTGTTGCATTTTTTCTCAAATGTTCTTGACAAAGTCCGGTGGAGCACACACACCCGTGATCCACAAATCGGGAATGTTTTCCATATGTTGGTTGCTGAGCTGCTTGATTATACTTTAGAAATAAGTAATTTTATATCTCTTTGACTATGAATTGGTGGCTCAGGTCCTGTCTAACAGAGCTATAGATTTATATGTCGAGAGTAGCACAAAAATCAATCTGAGCTCTGCGGTCTTATATGTTTGTCCTCCCCAAAAATACGGCACTAATATTCGCATCAGAGAAGATGATGCATATGGTCTGAGGATAGTTTCTTTTCTTCTTATTAACTTTTATTGTGAAAAATAGGAACCAATGTTATAATGGATATCAAGGAAGTAAAATGCTCACTAGGGGTCTTAACAATGTAGGATATAAATTTGAATTGTCCTCTTCACAGTAGTGTCTCTAGAGGTTTTGAGGACTAGGACTGTGTATAGGCATTTGTGCAATATTTGGATTGGTGTATTTTTCTTATTCTCGTGGTTATTTCTCTTGCATGGGTCAAACCATGTTTCTGGATCCACCACCATACCGAGGATGATTTTAAAGACTAAAAGATTGTTGAGTGAAGTAGTTAAACTTTTTTCGTTACTCTAACAAAGGTGGAACGTTTGGGGATTGTTTCCTGGTATGGTCAAGGGTCCTTTACTCCACTGAGGGTTATTTTGAACTTCTGTGTTATTAATGTTATACTGTACTGGTATCCACAGCTATCATGACAAACTATTGGGATAATTTAAACTAGTATAATGGTATGGGAATGATGTTATAAAGGTTATAAGTGCTAATTAAATTTATATGTAGCCGTTTAGTGTTAATCATAATAAACGTGGCTATTTACTATGTTCCTAAAATATTATATAGTTATGGATGTTTCATGCAGAGATGGACTATATTACCTTAACTACCCTCTGTGTTTAAGGGAACCCTATTTCATTAGGTCTCAATTTCATGATGGATGGGACTCCATCATATGGATGTATAAAAATGTATTTTTTATATTAGAAAACTTTGGAATGGAGGCCATGCTTACTTAGAGTGTATCAAAAGATGTTTTATCATGTGGATCTTAGGTTGATGATGTAAGGGTTCTCTATGGATTATGAGTAATTGAGCTAGAGAAAAAGGGATGACACATCATTTATGATGTAGGTTTTATACCTTTCATATGTGGAAACTTAAATAAAGAAGTTGGCTAACTTTTGGTGGACGTAACCCCAAGGTTGGGGTGAACCATGTACATTGGTATTGTCTTACCTTTCCTTGATGTGTACTGTTTTATGTGCTTTGATGTGATGATCTCCTTTTGTATGATGATATAAATTGTTGGGGACCTTCCTATGAGTATGTTAAATATAAACGAAGATGGTTAATATGCACAAGGTGGAGTAAAAGCTGAAGCTATTGATTAAGGGCCTCGCCTAGTGTGTTATGTAAATAATACAAATAGCAGAAGGAAATGAAATGGTTGATTCTAATACATTTTGAATCATGCTGATTCAGAGATGGAAAGCTTCCTCAAAATAACCAACACACTTTCAATGATTGTTTTACAAGTTTGTAGTTTTGATATTACCGAATTTGTTTTAGACATGCTTAATTGAGTTGCCATGTAAAAAAATATGACACTGACATGATTGACTTGTTTAAATATATAGTAACAACGAATAGAAAAATATTACCCCATGCTAACAGAGTTACTCGGAGGTAATTGAGGGTTGTTTTAACACATCCCTTTGCAAGGAAAGGTTCCCCCATAGGAAATCATGACTTCAAAGTTGGAGCAAGGATGGACAAAACAATTGGCCTGTTTGGTGATCCTGGGGTCAATGAAGTTATGAGGACTACAAGAATCAATGAGTATTGCAAGAGGGATATTTTTGAAGAAACACCTAACCTGCATGGTTTGTGGGGTGGTGACTCCGGCTAAGCCATGGAGAGATATCTCTGGCTGGTTTTCTTGAGTAGGAAGGTCAACAAGAAGTTGTTGAATGCCACCCTCATCATCTACTAGATGCTTAGCATCATAAAAAATTTCAGGTGTAGGACGAGAATCCACATCCAAGAGATAAATATTTTTCTCAACACATCGATGTCCTTGCATGAATTTCTCATCACAATTATAACAAATCCATTTTTCCCTACATGCCCAGATCTTGGCTTCATACAAATTCTACATATGAGTGGTTCTAGGAGCTGGCAAGATTGGAGGTGTTTGGGGAAGTAGATTTATGAATGGAACAAATGTGGATTTGGAGAGTTGTTGAGCCATGATATTGTCCTCCACCAATTTATTCATCCCTAAGTCTTCCCTCATTGCGTTGGGACTGAACATTTTAACCTAAAATCGGATTGTATCCTTCACACTAATGATAAAACAACTCAGGTAGAATGCATTAGGAAATCATTCTGTGTGATTGGCTAGTTTCTCAAATTCTGTCTCATGCTCCATCACATTGTGAGTTTGACGAAGTTTGGTGAGTTCTCATGTGAAATCATCAAAAGCACTAGGGATGAATCGTTGCAAAAGGAGTTGGAAAAAATATGTCTATTTTGGCTCTATGTGAGCCTTGATGTACTAATGGAACCATTGAAGAGATTCATGTTCCAAATGAAAGGATGCAAGTGGTACTTTATTGACATCAAAAGTGTTATGCAAACTAAAATATTTTTCTTCCTTGTAAATCCATCCAGTCAAGTCATCACCATTGAAGTGAGGAAAATTAGGATGTCACCCACAAATGTTGCTAGGAGAAGAGAACCTAGTGTCTACAGAATACTCGGACTATCGTTAGTTTCTCCTGGTTGAATGTTCAATATGGAGACTCAAATTTTTTATCTAGATCTTTGAGTTTGATCTTGAAGGAGACAAGTTATTCTTTCATTTGTTTCTTTGCTAATGCGTTGGTGACAACCATAAGCATGTTTTTTTTTAAATGGATAGAAAAAAAAACATAAAGGGTTTTAGAAAAGAAAAATTTTGATTTGGAAAAAACTCGGGTGGCTAATTGGGGTTTGACTAGGTTTTGGACACTTTCTGAGGGACAAGGATGCAGAAAATGAGAAATTCATATCCAGGGTGAAAGAATTGGGAAATTTGTCAGAGAGGGACAAAGAAACAAAATTCGGAAACAAATATGGTGGAAACATTTGATGGCAATTGGGTGAGAATCAAAGATGTTATGGAAAAAACTAAAAATAGACAAATGTGGAATTTCGAGCTTCGGGAAGTGGAATTTGGGATAGGGTCCTAAAGGAAGGAAATATGCATAATGAAATTACGAAGGTTATAGTGAATTTTCAAGGGAAATTGAGATAAAATAAAGAAGATATGGAAAATGAAGAGAAATTTATACATTTTTTTGTGCTCGGTGGAGATGATCTGTGGCAGCTCTCAAAAAATGGGCTTTATCAACTTGAAATAGATATTGACCCCATGTATGTTCAGATCCCAAAGTTTCATGGGATTCACTCGGACACCAATGTTGTCTAATTTCTTACGTATTGGGGCAGTACCCCTCACTCCACGGCACAGGTAAAACTGATAACCTATTAGCCACAAACAACAACTCTTGGTTTACCTCACGGGTGGAAACTAGTCAATCACATATGGGTTGTTTCCCTTTTCCCTTGGAAGGTCCTCTCAATGGCCAGCTACTTCAGGGTTCTTGTGGTACATTTAGATATAGTTATTGCAGTTACAAATGTTTTTTCGGATCAATTCCAAATTTAACATACAATGATTACAATATAAACGTTCAATTTAAATTACAATACAATTGCAAATTCAAAATTCAAAATTCAATTACATTACAATTTAAAATTTAAATTACTATTACATTACAATCTACACATTACAATTCTATTACAATTAACACACTGCAATTCAATTACAATTTAAAATTTAAAATTTAATGTGTAATTTCAAATGAGAATTGAGTGTGTAGTCACAATTTCAAAGTGCAATTTCAATTACTTTATAAATTGAAAATTCAAAATTTAAAATTCAATTAATTCACTTACATTAGGATTTTATTGATTGTAGACCACTTTGAGAGGGAAACCTCCTTTGAGAAATATCAATACAAAATAACTCATGCATTCCTTCATTGGCCTCAACACATACTTATATACTAATTCTAATATAAACAACTATTACTCCCCATGAATGTGGGATAATACAACATACTAATGCGGCGACTTACAAAGCATATGCGTCCAACAAAATATACTAACAAAATAAAGAGGAGGGTTGATATAGGTTCTAAACATCCCCTCCCTCTTAGAAAATCTTTGTCCTTAAAGCTTTAGATGTGGAAACTGTTGCTTAATCTGAAGGAGAGGTTTCTATGTAGCATCATCTAGTTGCATGTCGTGCCACTGAATTAATACATATGTGATGGACGGAGAGCGAAGATGACGAGTGCGCTTATTGAGGATGATCTTTGGTTCCAAAGTGATAGATCCTTCATTATCTAGTTCTGGTAAAAAGATTTGTGCCTTGATGTTGGTGCCAATCACTTTCTTAACACGATAGACATGAAATACTGGGTGAATGCGAGAAGACGGAGGAAATTCTAATTTATAAGAAACGGAACCAATCTTCTGAAGAACCTAATATGACCCATAAAACTTTGGATCCATATTCTGATGCCCTTTGACTTTCAGGGAGGATTTCTTGTAAGGTTGCAACTGAAGAAAAACCATATCACCAACTTGAAAACAACGCTCAGAACAACACTGATTGTGTGGAATGTGAAGAATCTGATCTTGGTTTTGAAGAACCATCTCAACTGCCTAAACTGGTGAACTGTTGGGCATGTATGATAGGAGCACTAACGGTTCCTAACCATAAACTGCTTCATATGGAGTCATTTTAGGAGCAATATGGTAGGAAGTATTATACCACCATTCAGCGAGAGGGATCCACTTTTCCCACTGATGTTGTTGTTTAGAAGTGAAGCAATGAATATAAGTTTCCAAACATTTTTTGATGACTTCAGTCTAACCATCTATTTGTAGGTTATATCCTAAAATCATATTCAGTTTGGTGCTAGTGAGGCCAAATAGCTCGGTCCAAGAATGACTTGTGAAAGTTGCGTCTCGGTCTAAGACAATGGAAGAAGCGAGCCATGAAGGCGAAATATCTAGTCCATGAAACTTTGTGTGATTGAGGAGGCAGTATATGGATATTTGAGAGCACAAAATTACTATATTTGGAAAGCTGATCAACCAAAACCAAGATTACGATCTTTCCTACATATTTAGGGATCTCTTCAATGAAATCCATCGAAATATATGTCCAAATCCTTGTAGAGATGGGAAAAGGTTCAAGCAAGCTGGGAAGGAGTGTAGTTTCACCCTTGTGGCACTGGAAGGTATCACTTAAGACAACCATGTGTTTAATTTCCCTTTTTATTCCTTTCCAAAAAATGTTACATCATGTCTGCTCATATGTTTTGCGGAACCCAAAGTGCTCTCATGATGGAGAAGCATGGAGTTAATAGAATACATCCTAGTGAAGATATGTGCTTTGGGAAAGCACCATATGACCCTTGTATCTGAGAGAAGAACCATCCCAAGAGTAATGTGGTACAACAGAAGGGTTACTCGCCAACTTTTGGATGATTTCAGATAATGAAGAGCCATTGACATAGCCTTTATCAACAAATTGTTACCAATTTGGAATAGGCATAGAAATAGTTTAAAGAAAAACATGGTCATTAAATGTGTGGGAAAGAGCATCTACCACAATATTGTACTTATCCTTCTTATAATTGGTCTCATAGTAATAACCCACGAGTTTTATAACCCTTTTTTGTTGTGTTGGGGATGAGACCCATTGTTCCAGGAAATATTTTAGACTCTGGAGATCAACCTTGATGCAAAACTGATTCCCTAAGAGTTATGGACACCACTTATGTACTGCATGAAAAATAGCCATCATTTCCTTCTCATATCTAGAGGAGGCTAAATTCTTTTGAGAAAAAAATTTGTTGGTGAACAGAATAGGATTTTCATCTTGAAGGAGGACAACACCAGTTCCGTTGTCACAAGAATCACTTTCAATAGTGAAAGGCTTGGAAAAATTGGGCATAGCTAGAACAGGTGTGGTACACATAGCTTGTTTTAGTTTTTCAAATACACACTCGATAGCATGTGTTCATGTAAAAGCATCCTTTTTTGGTAAATATTTTAATGGAGATGGAATCTCCCCATAATCCTTGATAAACTTGCGGTAGTAGTGGTTGAGTCCCAAAAACCCATGAAGGCTCTTCAAGTTTTGAGTATATGACCAATTTTTCATGGCATCTATTTTTGCAGGATCGGTGCGAACCCCTTGTGCTAAAAGAATATGCTTGAGATACTCTACCTCCTTCTTCCCAAAAATACATTTAGATTGTTTTGCACTGAGATGATGATCACAAAAAAGTTGTAGTACAAGATCAAGATGTTGGAGATGCTCAACCAATGTTTTACTATAGATGAATATATCATCAAAGAAGACTAGAACGAAGTTTCACAAGTAGGGACATAATATTTTATTCATCAATGCCTCAAATGTGGGTGGAGCATTTGTGAGGCCAAATGGCATGACCAAAAATTCATAGTGTCCAACATGTGTGCAGAAATTTGTTTTAGCGATATCATCCTCATGGACCTGAATTTGGTGATACCCATAATGAAGATCCAACTTGAAGAAAACATGAGCACCATGAATCTTATCCAAAAGATCATCAACTATTAGAATAATCAACCCATAGTCAGCTACCTTAGACATTAATTAATCCAATTTTTGTCTTATTTTCCTAGTTTCCATATTCCACCTTATGCAAGTTGTCCTCCACACATCCATAGTGGTCAAATTTGATAAATTTGATTCATGGAGTGCTTGGGAAACCACTTGGAATCAAATATATTTTATTCCTAGCCTCCCTAGAGCATGTCTGCTTTTTCTGCTTTATTGCCTGCTTTTTCTAAGTTTTAAGGAAATTGGGAAAGTTTGACTAGGTGAAGTTAACTTGTTTTTTGTCCTCATCATCATCCACCCTCTTCTACTAAGAAAAGCTTGTATTATTTGTCCTTCCATCACCTATTAGTTTTCCTAATTTATTTTTCCAATTCGTGAGCTCCTAGACAGTTTTGGAAACTGCTTTATGCACCCATGGGGGATTTGCTTAGATTTAGTAAGCCTGCTTTTGACCAAATTCGAATGGAATACTTATGCATTCGAATATCTCATGTAATTATTTATTGTGTAAGCCTATGACTTCACAGGCTTGGCTATTTTACACTTATTCAATACAGATTAGTGTTCTGCTCCATATTCAGTCTCCTTTGTGAGTAATTTGCATGTGTAATTGGCAATTGTTGTGAGTGCAATTGTTCTAAAACCCGGGTTCAATTTCCACATGGTATCAGAGCCTTTGTAGACCGATTTCTCTCCTTCCAATTTGTTATTGCAGGTTCAACATCATTAACTGGGAGCATTCTGCTGACTGCAGGGACAATTTCTGAGCTATGGATCAATCTCAGAAGATCATCTTGACTCCATTTAAATTATTTGAATGGAAAGAAGATATGGAGATACTGTTGAGAGTGAGAGGTCTCTACAGAGTGACTATGGCAATAGAAGTAGAGCCCAATGCAGCTGTAGAGAATATTAAATGGCACAACAGGAGGGATGAGGCCTATGGTCTCCTGTGTCTGAGCATATCCAGAGACCTCATTTTCCATCTTGATGGATTGACATCACCAAATGAAGTATGGGAGAAGCTTGTTGATCTTTTTGGTAAGACAGATGAGATGAGGGGACATCAAATTGAAAATGAATCGATCTCCTTGAGTCCCAATATATTTGAATCCCTGCAACTCTATTTTTCCAAGTTCAAAGCACTTGTTTTGCATCTAAAACAATGTGGAATCGAAAAGAAGGATGAGCAACTGGTTTTTTCCATACTCTCGAAGCTTGGCCCTGTTTATTTAGTGTTTGTTTCGACCTTCTATGCCACAAAGTTGACAGCTCGAGCCCGGAAAATGCCTAGCCTTGTAGATTTCATGGAATCTCTCACACAAGAACAAGATAAATTGGTGATGATGGGCACCATCAAACCATCCAAATACCAAGCTCTGGTTGTTGGAGATTCGAGGGTGGATTCAAAAAGAAAGAATAAAGCTAAAAATCCACCTGAGAAAAAGAGAGACATGAACAAGTCTCCATAGGAGCCTTAAGGTTCCAAGAAGAACAAAGGAGAAATGAGCAAGTGTGCATACTACAGTAAGGGAAATCATTCTGAAAGCTCCTGCATGAAGAAGCAAATAGACATGCTGACCCAAATCCTGGAGAAGAATGGCATCTCCTTGCTAGACAACTCAAAGAAGAGGGAAGGAGGATCAAATTTAGAAGACAGAGAGAGGGTTCATGCATTGGTTGCTGGCACATCAAGCTCACCTAGTTTCATCATTGATTCTGGAGCTTCAAGACATATGGTTTCGACCAAGGAGGCATTCACCTCACTTGAAATGTCGAAAGGTCCACCAATTGTACTGGGAGATGACTCTCTCACTGAAATTTTGGGCAAAGGGAGGATTGATATTGACCATGGTAAGTTCAAAAATGTGTTTGTATGTTCCAGGTATTTCCTCTAACCTCTTATCAGTGTATCAGATGACCCACACAGGGTCTCCAAAGAAGGTCCTATTCTCCCCTGATGAAGTTGAGATCACAGAGATCTCAAGTGGTAAAGTCATTGCAAAAGGAGTTGCAAATCACACTTCGAAGGTATACATGTTCTCACACTTCCTACCCTACTCAAACCCCTCTGCTCTTCTGATTCATGCTAATGAGGCAAGCAAGCTTTGGCATGAAATATTTTTCCACCTAAATTACAAGTATCTTTCTGATCTTAGTGAAAAATAAATGGTTATAGGGTTACCAAAGATTAAGTTTTCCAAAGGAGTCTGTCAAGGTTGCATCTTAGGAAAACGCCCAAAGCATAAATTTGAGAAATCTAGTCATGAGAGAACCTCTGCACCTCTTGAGTTGATCCACAGTGATGTTGCTGGCCCATTTCCTCATATGTCAATGATTCAGGCCAAATATGCATTGACATTCATAGATAACTTTTCCAGGTATTGCTGGGTTTACTTCCTGAAACACAAGTCTGAAGTTTTTGGCCTCTTCAAAGTCTTTAAGGCTTTGGTTGAAAACCAGTCTGGGAGGAAACTCAAGGTCCTCAGATCTGACAATGGTGGTGAGTATGTCAAGTTTGAGTTCATTCAATATTGTGCAGATGCAGGTATTCATATGCAACATTCTATCCCTTACACAGCACAGCAAAATGGTGTTGCTGAGAGGAAGAACAGATCACTGAAAGAGATGGCAACCTGCATGATGGAGGCTAAGACTTTGCCACCAAAGTTTTGGGCTGAAGCTATAAAATGTGCAGCATATATCTAGAATAGGGTGGCTCATAAATAGCTTTATGGTATGACTCCTTTTGAAGCATGTAGTGGGCACAAGCGAGATGTGACCCATTTCAGGATTTTTGGCTCAAGGGCTTGTGCTAGAATTCCAACAGAAAAGAGGAAGGCTTTGCAGCCCAAAATCCAACAGTGTCTATTTGTTGGGTACTCTGAAGATTCAAAAGGGTACAATCTGATCAATTTGAGCACATACAAAGCCTTCATTGAAAGGTGTGTTCAGTTTCAAGAAGAGCCCCTAGCAGCAGTGGAAGTTGGAGAATCCTCTTCACCACCAGAACCTCTAAATGTAAGTGAAGAGATAGTTGAAAATGCTGATTATGATATTTATGATAATGATGATTTAATTTCAAATCCTAGCATTCCTACAAGACCAAAATGGGCAGCAAATACCATTCATGCATCTGGAGAACTAGCTGGAAATCCTAATGATCCTAGGAGGACTAGATCTCAGTTTGAGAGTGCTCTGTGCATGAAAGATCCTATGTTTGCATAGAAATTATATCTAATGGTTGAATCAGACCCACAAACATATGAATATGCAGAAAATGATCCAATATGGAAAACAGCCATGAAAGAAGAGTTCAGCTCACTCCAAAAGAACAACACTTGGGAGCTGGTTGATCTTCCCCCAGGGAGGAAGATAGTTCAGTGTAAGTGGGTGTACAAAACCAAATTTGATGCTGATGGTTCAAATATGAAGTACAATTTCATATTGGTATCCAAGGGATACTCACAGGTACATGGCATAGACTACAATGAGACCTTTGCACTAGTGGCAAAGATGGACTCCATCAGGCTAGCCTTAGCCATTGCAGCTTCAAAGAAGTGGGAGGTACACCACATGGATGTGAAGTGTGCTTTCCTGAATGGAGATCTCACTAAAGATATTTACATGTAGCATCCTCAAGTATTTTATACTAACCCATCTCTTGTGTGCAGGATAAAGAAGTCATTGTATGGGCTTAAGCAAGCCCCCAGGGCTTGGTATGCCAAGATTGATAGCTTTCTGCTATCACTAAATTTTGTTCGATGCAAATCAGATCCAAATGTCTATTTGAAGCTGATTCATGGTTCATTAATTATCATTGTTTTGTATGTTCATGACCTTCTCATTACAGGAAGCTCAAAGGATGAAATTGCCTCCTTGAAGGATGCAATGAACCATGCCTTCTCAATGACAGATTTGGGCTTATTGAGCCAATTCTTGGGGCTCGAGATTGCTCAAACAAAAGAAGGAATCAAAGTACATCAGTCCAAGTATGCCTTGGATTTTCTGAACAAATTTAAAATGAAGGATTGCAAGCCAAGAAGACTCCTTTCCTTTCAGGAGTTAATCTTGAAGAAGCTGATTCTTCACCTATGGTAAACAATACACTGTATAGGCAATTGATTGGATGTTTGATGTATATTACACATACTAGACCTGATATTTCTTATGCATTAAGTGTGGCTTCAAGATACATGGATCAGCCTCATGAGATCCATTGGAGAGCAGCCAAAAGGATCCTTAACTTTGTTCAGGGAACAAGGACTCATGGGATCTTCTACAAAGCTAAATCTGATCTTGAATTGATTGGGTTTACTGACAGTTATTGGGAAGGTGACAAAAAAAATTGAAATTCAACATCAGGATATGTGTTCATGCTTGATGAAGGGCCAATCAGCTGGTCAAGCAAGAAATAGAGTGCCATTGCACTCTCATCTACAGAAGCAGAGTACAAAGGAGTTGTAAATGCAACACCTCAATGTTTATGGTTGCAGGGGTTACTTGGTGAGTGTGGTTTTGAATAAGAATACTGAAATACTATCTACTATGATAATCAGAGTACCATTCAAATCTGCAATGATCCAGTTCAGAAGCAGAGAACCAAACACATTGAGATCCATATGCACTACATCAGACAGCTTTTGCATGATGGCACCATTCACCTACTCTTCTGTTCATCTTCAGAACAAGTAGCATATATCTTCACCAAAATTTTTTGTGAGAAGACATTCAGCAATCTCAAATCAATACTGGGGATTGTTGATCATGTTGTGAAGCATGAGTGATGACAATATTTTCAAATTTTGTTTTACTGTCCATGTTTAAGGGAGGATTTTTTCCACTGGGTTTTTGCCTATTTCCTTGGTTAAATGGACACGCAGTATGTAAAGGGTGACTAAGCCTTGTTGCTAGGCCCTATAATTTTCTGATATTTTACTCATAAGTCAGGATTAAGGGGGGGTGTTAGAATAATCAACCCAAAGTTAGCTACCTTAGACATTAATTAATCCAATTTTTGTCTTATTTGCCTAGTTTCCATATTCCACCTTATGCAAGTTGTCCTCCACACATCCATAGTGGTCAAAATTGCTAAATTTGAGTCATGGAGCACTTGGGAAACCACTTAAAATCAAATCTGCTTTATTCCTGGTTTCCCTAGGGCATGTCTGCTTTTTCTGCTTTATTGCTTGCTTTTTCTGAGTTTTAAGGCAATTGGGAAAGTTTGACTAGGTGAAGTTAACTTGTTTTTTGTCCTCGTAATCCTCCACCATTTTCTCCTAAGAAAAGAATGTATGAGTTGTCCTTCCATCACCTATTAGCTTTCCTAATTGTTTTTTCCAATTTGTAAGCTCCTAGACAGTTTTCGAAACTGCTTTATGCACCTATGTGGGATTTGCTTAGATTTAGTAAGCCTGCTTTTGACCAAATTTGAATGGCATCCTTATGCATTCGAATATCTCATGTAATTATTTATTGTGGCAGCCTATGACTTCACAGGGTTGGCTATTGTACACTTATTCAATACAGATTAGTGTTCTGCTCCATATTCAGTCTCCTTTGTGAGTAATTTGCATGTGTAATTGGCAATTGTTGTGAGTGTAATTGTTCTAAAACCTGGGTTCAATTTCCACATCAACAACAAGAATTGGAAACTTATCATTGATTATGATGCGATTAAGTGCTTCAAATTCAATGCATAGGCACCAAGACCCATCCTTTTTTTGGAAAAGAAGAACTGGTGAAGAGAAGGAACTAGTATTGGGGAGAATAATACCTTCCTTCAGTGAGTCCCATATTGTTGTGAAATGGGTAGCGATAGGGACTAATGTTGGGAGGTACGCTTCCAAGAAGGAGAGGCATACGGTGGTCCTATGGCCTTGAAGGTGGAAATCCCATTACAATTTAAAATTTAAATTACTATTACATTACAGTCTACACATTACAATTCAATTACAATTCTATTACAATTTACACACTGCAATTCAATTACAATTTAAAATGTCAAATTTAATGTGTAATTTCAAATGAGAATTTAGTGTGTAGTTACAATTTAAATGTGAAATTTCAATTACTTTTCAATTGCGAATTCAAAATTTAAAATTCAATTAGTTCACTTACATTAGGATTTTAGTGATTGTAGACCACTTTGAGGGGGAAACCTCCTTTGAGAAATATCAATACAAAATAACTCATGGATTCCTTCATTGGCCTCAACACATACTTATATACTAAGTCTAATTGAAACAACTATTACTCCCCATGAATGTGGGATAATATAAGATACTAATGGGGAAACTTACAAAGCATATGCATCCAACAAGGTATACTAACAAAATAAAGAGTGTCAAT